>BCLH01000314.1:72942-125108 GCA_001602315.1 Zoysia pacifica | reverse complement strand
ACCCGGCCAAACAGAGCTTGAAGTAGGAGCAGCAGAAGTCAGGGCCAGGAGGTGGCGAGAGAAAGCCACCGCCTTTGTTTGTCCCATTTGCTCCGAAGGAGAAGAGGAGCTTTTCGCCTCGCCTCCGGTTGCTTCTCGCGGCCGCCGGGACAGGGAGGGAGTGGACATCAGTCACATCATGGTTTTACTTTTTTTTTTTTTTGGATAAACTCATAGTTTTACTTGGTCCCATATACTGTGTCATGGCTCATGGTAGAGTTTTCGGTTCAGAGTTAAATCATCCAGATTCAAACAGGCTGGTGAATCAAACAAACAACAAATTCCAAGTGACACCGAAGATGAAAGTGAGGATGACACCACACCAGGGAAACAAACAACCAGTCTTGGTTCACAAGCCCCCAGGAGCATCCTTGGATTACTACCTCGTGGTCCACTAATTCTGAATGATGTTGATTCAAAAAAAAAAAAAAATCTCTGAATGATGTTAAAACTGTGTAGGTCGTCTCTTTGATTACTTCATTTGATTTATCAAATCTCGATGGCAAAATAAAATAAAGAAACTCGTTAAGAGAACCTCAATCCTTTGTTTTTCTCTGAATCTCGTGGCTACTCTATCAGGATCATGATGAGCTCAAGAGAGAGCAAGACTACTCGTACTCGGTATGGATGCCATGACCAGTGAGCAAAGATTGTCCACAAATCGCAAACATTAGTAGCTCAAGCAAATCTTCACAATGACATAGCAGTTGCACTTGAGAGAAGATTCTAGCGAAACACAATTAGGGAAGCATCCCAGGCTACTCAGTAAGCTTGCTAACCTCTCCTCCAACTCCTGCTACATTTTTTGACACCGGGGATGAACAACTGCTATAAGGAGGAGGAGGAGGAGGAGGAGGAGGAGGAGGTAGTGGCATCATCGTCGTTCTACTGCTAGCAAGTGGAAACCGACTTGCTAGAAGCAGAGGATAGCAACTGCCGAGGCGACGGAGAAGGCCAATGTGGTGATGATGAACGCAAAGTGGATGGCCCAGCTGCGCTTGAACTTGGCGAGGTAGCTCTCTGGCGGCTCCTGGTACGGCACCCCCACGTCGGCGGCGGCCACGACGTCTCCCCCGGACTTGAGCATCCGCAGCCTGTCGGCGGCCAGCGCGAGGGTGAGCTTGTGGCAGCGTCGCTGGTACCGGAAGCCGTTGAGGCACCGGAGGTGGTGCGCGACGGCGGCGTAGAAGGCGAGGTGGGCGAGGGAGAGCAGCCCCGCGGGCGCCCAGAGGTGGCGGCACTGCAGGCGCGCCGGAGGGGACCCCGCCACGGCGGAGAGCACGAGCGCGAGGAACAGGAAGAAGGCGACGAAGAGGCGCCAGAGCTCCTGCTTCTGCAAGTCGGCGGCGCGCTTCTTGTCCACGGTCTTGTCGAAGTGGAGCTGCACCACGCTGCCCAGCGCCTGCGCCGCCGCCTCGCGCGTCACCACGTCGACCATCCCCGCCCCGGCGCCGGCAATGTAGGCAGCCTCGCCGACCGCCATGGATTCCCCCACCCGGGCGCCGTAATGCAGATCCATCCGGCACGTGCTGTGAAGCATCTGTTTCGTGCCATACCGTGTCCCTTCCTCTCTCTCTCTCTCTCCCTCTCTCACCTCACCGCGGAGATCTGCACGTGTACACACAGGCCGAACTGCTCGCGTGGACTCGGCTGAATTGGGCCGTTTTTTTAAAGAAAAACTCAAACTGGAAGCCCGAACTACTCGCGTGGACGGGGCCGACCGTCGACTGAATTGGGCCGTGTCAAAAGGGAAAAAAAAAACTCTCAAACTGAAGTGGAGTGGGTTCTCTGAGTTCCTCCTCTCTCCGTCTCCGGCGACCGTTCTACTACCGAACTGCGCTGGCACGCGACGCCGCCGCTTGCTCTCGGTATTCGGTAAGGAAACAAAACCAGCCCTCCTCCCCAGTCAATCTCCTCCTTCCTTCCTTTTATTGCTGACTCACATTTAGGCTGGATCGATCTCGACCCAACCTGCGCGAGGACCCCCAAAATAGCAAATAGTTCTATTGATTTACAAGTGTATCTGTGTATAGCCATGTCCGGTACTGTGCCTGCCCCTGTGAAATATGTGATCCCTATAATTCTCTATTTATAGGATAGGAGAACACAGTTGTCTGATTTGTGATTTCTCTCAAATCTCAACAGGTCAGGAGGTCAGTGAAGAGGATAAGACTGCTGCTGCTGAGGAGCAGCAAAAGCGGACCTCTAGTGCTCATTCGTGGCGTGACTTAGATAGGTATGAGTTGATTATCCTTTTCCTGCTATGTGGGGTCAAACTTTTTGGAGTTCTGAGGGGTCAGGAGAGGGGCGTGTGTAGCTGTAATGGTGATTTCGTAGTGCCACCAATTCGCTATGTACACCCCTGCATCATAGCATGTTATGCTTATCTCAATCAAACAGAGATAACAGTGATACTGATTATTAACTTTTTTCCTTTGGAACATGCTCAAAAGCAGCTTCTTTTTTGCTTAATTATTAGCGAAAGACAACATAAGATTTGTCGAGCAGTTAGTATTTACTCTGAGTTTACAGAAACAGTAGCCAAATCAATTTGGGCCACCTAGCAGAACACAAAGCACGGTTATGTCGCGTGAAAGATGGGTCATATTATGTTCATATTAGAAACAGAACTAGTGCCTTCATTCTTACAGAATCTTTTATACAAACTGGGCTAACCAGGCATGTTTACCAAAACAATTTTTGACTGAGAAGCAGAAGGTGAGCCACCATAGTGCCACTGCATCTAACAGTCATTATAATTAATTCTGTTGTGTAAAATGTGGATTTGATTCTTTCAAGCTAGAAATGGTAATGCTGATTTTTTATTCAAAGACCAGTGTTTTTAATTGTTGAAACCTGGTTTACCAAATCAGTTGTCATGCCAAATAATTTTCTCATAATTTTTTGCTCAACCACCAGACCACATGATTCTGTCGTCACCTGAATTGGAACAGGTAGTGTAATTAATTCTGACCTGTATCCAAAATAGAAACCGACATACTGACTTCATTCGAACGGAGTTTGCTCCTTTACTCAAACTGACTTTACCAAAACAGTTATCAAATAAATTTAAGCCTCACTACCAGAAGGTGATGCACATGATTACCGAACCATGGAACAGTTATAAAAATAATTCTGCAGCATAAAACATGGGAACTATATCCAGATTAAAAGCAGCATATGCTCAGGGTTTATTTCAGCAGAAAATTAATTTTTGCTTACGTAGCAGATGGTGAGTATGATTGTTCTATTAGTGTTGCGCAGTCAATTTAGTTAATTCTGCCCCATAAAAGGTGGCTTGAACTCTCACTGAATTAATAACGGTCCTACTGCCATGGTTGGAACCGGCAACAGTCTGATGATTTCTTGTTCTGCGACCATTCAATAGTTCATCCATCGTTGAGTTTAATGGAAGTAATAATATTGCAGCCACAACGAAAATTCACCCAACAAATTGTAACTTGAAAGCAACGAGAATATTTCACCATTAGCAGATCCATCAATATGAGGTTAGTTTAAATAAGGGGTTGAATAATTTGAATAACTGTTAGAATTTATAGCTGCTTTGTTCCTCAACAATAAATGCATATAAGACTAGAGTAATTAATGGCAAGATACATATCAGTTTTGAGTTTCTTATAGTTGCTGTAATTATATCTTTGTCCAGATGCACTATACATGCCATCATGCCGATGTAGGAGATTTATCCTTCTGGAATTTTTTTTTATTTTCTTGCAGATGGATTGTACTTATAAGTGCAACTCGATAATCATAATCATTAGCTAGGCCCATGTTCACCTGAGGAATTTTCCCTCCTCTTCTGATTATTGGGTTCATAAGATCTCAAACCCCTACAGTCAGGGAGACATGACTTTAATATTATTGCATTCCTTACCATTAGATTCCTCTACAACAGCATGTATCATATTACATTAGTCTGATGGCAATAATCTGCTTGTTGGTAACTAAGAAACCGTTGAGTTAATTTGATTATTATGCTCCAAGATGATATTTGGTTCCAAAGAGTGACAAGGTCAAAATGATATATATACATCGCTATGCAGGTTTTTGAGAACTCGAAGGGAAGCAAAGTTAAATATGAGCTAGACAAGAAACTGGATTGATTAAAGTATATGCTCTATACTTATGGTGGCTTGCATCTTGGTCATCTCTTTCTATCTCATACATATGTGTTTTGGTATTTGTGCTCTTTATCTGTTCACTATCAACCAAACAAAAAATCAGATCATCAGATTGAAGTATTGAACACTAATCCAACTGACCAAATAAAAAAAAATAAGGTCGACCCATCCAATAAAAAGCAATTTAGACTTACAGTTCCAAGAATGTATGAGACAATCCCATCTACCCAAGTGACCATTGAGATAAGCTTTCTATGTTAAGAGCAGCATGGCTTAATTAACTTCTATTTATAATGTACTACTTGTGTAAGGGGTGCCAAGCATCCACCACATAGTATTATTTATCTTTCTTACTATGCTACGTAATTTGCCTGACTGATTGGAGTCTGCACTAATGAGTGACTCTGACATCAGATTGTATTTGTTTATTGTGCTGTAATTTGGCATGTTGACCGCATCCTGTACCCATTATTTGCATACCCTCACAATAATGGTTTCGTTCCAAGGACTCTTTGACGACAATCACCTGATGGATGTTTTGGTCCTGATGTAGTTCAGGTGATTTCATTATATATTGCACTTGTTCTGTGTCATCTTGTTGTATTTGGAAACATTGTAGTGTGTTCATAGCAAAATATTTTGGTTATCTAGCAGTCACATTATCAATTCCATTTATCATAATTGAGTTTTTTGATAATATAAAAGCAGCGTTATTATCTTGTTATGGTCTTTGTTTTTTTTCTTTGGTGATGATTTTATAATTCTTTGTCTCCTACAGAAGCCTGTCATTCCCAGTTCCATCCTGAGAGCAAGGGTGATTGGTCATGATGCCCATGATTAACAGGTATTTCATACCACCTGGAGTACTTTGTTGTAAAAAGGGGAAGGGGGGATTACTCAGCTTCATCCTCGGTCTAGCCATCGACAGCTGTTGGATATTGTCAGGGTTAGAAGGATGACAAGATTATAGCAGTATGTACTGATGATCCTGAATACCGTAACTACAATGATATCAGTGAACTGTCTCCTCACCATATGCAAGAGATCAAACGTTTCTTCGAAGATGTATCCTGCATAATTCATCGATCTGTTGTTTTTGTTGTTAGATGATGTAGTGTATTTGTGCTGTTCACAAGTATATTTGTTAGCATCCTTGGCAGCTATTTTTAGACAAGAAAAACGAGAACAAAGAGGTTGCTGCTGATGCTTTCTTGCCTGCTACGACTGCTTGTGAGACCTTTCAGTACTCCATGTAAGCTGAATTAGACACTACATCTTTATTACTTTGTCAAGAAAAAAAACAACAAAACTTCCCTTTGTTCAGTACGATATTGCTTCAGAACATATATTTCTAGATTTGATTGCAGGGACCTGTACACGCTATGATTTTGCAAAGCTTGAGGCGGTATAAAGTCAGCAAGTTTCTTGTGTGTTGTGGTGTGGACATAATTGCTAGTGGAACCTTGAGATTGTGCATGCGATGTTCGTCATGATTGTTGCATACTATACCAGTTGTATGACCTCCGTTCTACGAGTATGAATTATTATGAATAAGTGGAACCTATTAAGTGGCTTCTTTGATGTGATTCAAAAATTATCTTCTGCTCTTCTGCATACCGAACATGGCTCGTTCCTGTTGGGGTCACAATTAGCTTACTCCCAATACATGTGTAGTACCATTCATATTTACTGAGTGAAACATACGACTGTTTCATGACATGACGAGCATGACATGACGAGTTAAAAGAGAGAATGAAGTTGTATATATCTGGCACACGATGTACGTAGTTGTTCACTTGTTTGGGCATATTTTAGCCAGAAAAACGTGTTTAACTCATAGTTGAGCATGGCAGAAAAAAATTTCATACTTCAAAAAGGCTAGGATGCAACTTAATACCATGAATCAGAGGTAAATTAAAGGATGGGTATTAGACAAGAGAGCAATGTTCCATGTAGTATCCCATGCTTTTACTAGGCTACACGTCTAACAATTGAGTGTAGGGAGGTGCATGCCCAACAGTCGGAGTGGCGAGTTTTGGAGATCAACAATGCATCTGTTTTATTTACTTGTGAAAAAATTATTTTAATAATAAAAAGTCGCACCATTTTTGTCCAACGGTTGACAGGCATATATACAACATATATCGTGACAGCGTTTTTTTTTACTAAATAATCGTGACAAAATTGGCAGGTTTTAACGTGGTTAATTAGGACCTGCCAATTTGGATTTCGAACGAATATGGCCGCGTTTTTACACCATATACTCAAACGCTCTTTGAAGTGTTCACAAGCATTTCAGACGCGCGGATTGGCGACAGCTACCCACATTGAAGTGGTGCCATGGCAGACAGACCCCTTGGGAAGCTGGCGCTCCTATATAACCCCCACCCCCTCCCCCCAATTGCATCTCGCCCAATATACTCGATCAGTCCGTCAGTCGTTCTTCCTCCTCACGCTAGTCGCTAGAGGCTAGACCTAGAGAGAAAAGCCATGGCCGGAGAGCTTCCTAAAGAAAAAAAGCTGGCAGCTCCTCAGCAGGAAGGCCACCTGAAAGTGTACCGTCGTTGCGCCAAACGCCATGTAGGAATTTCGTTCCCCCTATATATATATCCTCGATTTCTTTTGTTTTATTTTGTTCTAGTGATACTCGCGGCCGGCGGGGTTGTTGATTATGATTAACCACGTACGCATTCATCTATGCAGCTTAGGGTTCTGGAAGCTAAGCTCGCCCGTCTGGAGATCCGGTTGAACACCGAGCTAAAGGGGAATATAGATTCCTTAGGAATGACGGAGGGGTTTCGTGCTTCTTCTGATCTAGTGGAAGAGGCCGAGAAGGTCCTCATTAAGCGAAATAAAGTTTATGATGCTGTCCAGAAGGAGATCGATGAGGGTGATGGCAATGGTGATGGGGGCGCGCCTGCTCCCCCTCCCCCTCCCCCTGCTGATGCTGGAATGCAGTAACAGGGAGGGAAGGAAGCGCGAGCGAGGCAGTTTAGAAGTTTCTAGATGCTATGTAAACCTCGCTCGCAACTTCTCTAGTTCTGTACTGCACCACCGTGCCACCGTGTGAGATGTTTCAATTCTCTGTGTTGTAATAAGCTAGCGAGCTACTCCAGATCTGACGGTCGGATCGATCTGGAGTAGCGATACATGCGCATCTCTTAGTGTTTCTGCAATTCGTTTCCTGTATGGGTCTTAAGTTCAGTTGTTATCATCATCTCATATGTATGTCGTGGGGCAAGGTTGGCGAATAATCATGTATTTCCTGCAAGTTTATTAGAGATCAATAATTCATCATTCGATCTCGTCGTCTTGATATGAATTCTACTTTAATTTCTATGCGTGAGAATGATAGATGTGCCAAGTATAGGACTACTCCTATCAAGGAACATTTCCAGGACGTATTTCAATTCCTGGAATTCCTCGACCCATCTTATTTGCACATAAGCAAGGGTACAAGAATATAGGAGGATATATGAATCAAAGGGCGCCCGAGGAGATCGATTAACAGTTAAAGATGCATTGGAAGCGGCCAGGAGCTAGAGGAGGGAGAAGATTCGTGACAATACGGTAAACATGCATAGAGCAGCAACGATTTGACGTTGACATATCTATAGGCTATAGCTAGTTTGCTGTTATACATCCACAATTACATTTTGACCATGCATGAGCATCAGTTTAGTTTGAAGAGATCAAAGAAACAGATATTAATGGACGGACATGGTGTGTATATATGGCGAACTCGGGAGGAAGACGACCCTTACCAACAACCTGGTCAAACATGAAGCCAAGTTTGGCACCCAATGATGGGGGATGCTACTACTTTAAGTAGCGGCAAGCGCCAGCAGAGTGATGAATTAAGTAGACGCGGTTGAATACTGTCGTATATACTGCATGCAGTCATTGCACTGATGATCTGGGTTTGGGTTGTAGCTCTCTCTCTCTCTCTCTCTCTCTCTCTCTCTCTCTCTCTCTCTCTCTCTCTAAGCCCTGGACTCTCGGGTCTCGGCACTGCCAGATGGCTGCTGCCTGTGCCACCGATCGATCGGGAGCTAGCTGTGGCGTTATCACAGTCACTCTGCCTGTCAGTACTAACTTATTAGTAGTAGTAGTAACTAATTAGCATGCAGCACTACTAGAATCAATCGGTTTTCTTAGGAACCGGAATCCTAAGGAAAGACTGAAAAACACTGAAGAAAGTAATTTCCTACTAAATAACTTAGGGAACGGTTCACCCATTATCTTTCCCTAGGGCGTGAATTAAAATCCTAGGGAACAATGAAATTTTCTAGGAAAACCTATGAATTAAAACCCTAGAGAACAATGAAATTTTTTAGGGAAACCTACTGATTCCAGTCGTGCAGCCAAGAGCCAACCAGCTGCTGATAGTTGGACTACTAAGCTAGTGGTGGTTCTGCAATTGCGCGTGTAGGAAATTAAGGAAGGAAGGACCCTGTGTTCGCGTCGTTCATGGTGGAGTCGTCGGAGGTGGCCAGGGAGTACGTACGCCTAGAGGCAGATGAGAAGCAGCAGCATATCTTCTGTTCATGCTTGCAGTTGGCGAACATTGAAGATCCTGAGCAGCTGAAGGCTAGAATTCTTATTCTAGGAGAGACTACTTGTTTGGGGTTTTACTTAATTATCAGATGTTTTTTTTCTTATATATATATATATATATATATATATAGATACTTACTAGATGATCTAAACTCTCTTGTCAACCTGCGTTCGATCAAGGGGAGACGTAGTCTGATCAAACTTTATTTTTCTTAATTAGAGGCAATTTATTTGAGAAAGAATGGTAAATGTTGTTTGTTAAAAGCGGGCACCCTTTTTGTGTTTGAACGGAGAGATTAGTAAAGTTCCAGGCCAGGCCCAGAGATGGGTCCTCTTAATCCATGTGCATCAACTCAGATAGGATCACTGTACCTGAAATTTAGCGCACTTTTTGACCGTTTGGAAAAAGTTCAGATTTGGTGCTACAATAAGCAGCGTTTATAAAAAAAAAATTTGCTGCAGTACTGATTCGCCGTGCTGTAATACCTCTTATATTTCACAGCAGCAGTTGCTACGGTCCTCTCTGAATTGAAATATCTCTCCTCACCAAGCTGAGGGCAGAAGAGATTATTGTTCTCATGATAAAATAGAGAATCTAGTCAGAGTCATGGTGGCACAAGGCAGCATGATTGTTTAGGCCTCAAAAGGTTAGTTTTGTCATTGTCAGTGAACAGCCCATCAGCGGATCTTATCTTTGTCAGCACTCACTCGCTCATCAGTCACTGGTAGTGGCAAAAGACACCTGAGCTGAAGGAAGACATGCCCTGCCCCCCCTGCATTTACTTAGGAAATCAAAATAAAAGATAGTTTGATACATCTTCTTATTAATTATTAGTCTGATCTGTCTCTGGCTCGCGCTTCGCTCTTGTATTGTTAGAGCTGCTAACAGCCAGTAGATCCTTGAGTAGATCGATCAGTTACTAAAAAAAGCATGCATGATGATAACTAGTAGTATAAGAGTACATCCACGATCCTGGAGGTAGCTAGGGAAATCACTACATGATGAAGACGTAGGGCAACGAAGGAAACGAAGATAGCAATCGTCGTCGAGCGCGTGCACCATCCCTATACGGTTAGTAGACGCACGCAGTACGCAATAAACCAGCAGCAGCAGCACGAAAAGCGTGAAGATGATGATCCTTCATATGCCGGTGGCTCTGAAGAGCCACATGAGCCCGAAGGTGATGCTCATGGCGGCCCAGCCACCGATCACCACCCTCGCGCAGGACTTGGCCACCGGCGCTCGCCCCAGCACCGCCCCAACGCAGCCGAAGACGGCCAGCGTCGCGCTGGCCACCGCGATGACCACGCCGATCCGCAGCCTGTAGTTGGTGATGAAGCCGGCGGCCAGCAGCGGCAGGATGGCGCCGACGGAGAAGGCCAGCGCGGACGCCGCGGCGGCCTGCACGGGGCTGGGCAGGCTCTTCTCCTCGTCGCCGCCGCGCTTGCCGTCGCGCTCCAGCTGCGCGATCTCGACGTCGCGCTGGGAGCAGACGGAGACGAACTCGCCGATGGCCATGCTGCAGGCGCCCGCCAGGAGCCCCGCGAACCCGGAGATGACCATGGCGCGGACGTCGGCCTTGACGGCGCCCACGCCCAGCATCAGCGACGCCGTGGACACGAGCCCGTCGTTGGCGCCCAGCACCGCGGCGCGCAGCCAGTTGGCGCGCTGCCCCAGGTCATCGTCATCCTCCGAGATGATGACGGTCGGGTTCTCGGCGTCAAGCTGCTTGGCGTCGATGGCCATGATCTCTTTCTTATGATCTAATCAGATGGTCTGATCAGGAGCAGGAGGTGGAGAGGGGTATTTAAGCAGCTACAGCTAGATGGATACTCCTACTTGAGAATCGGCAGGCAGGCAGGCAGTGTGGCGGACACACGCTAGCTTGTGCCCCGTTTTTATAGAGGGAAATTGCATTCGTTGCGTGCAGCGAGGCCATGGCAATACGCCACATGATCTGAGTGGGGGTTCCACTCCACTACTGCTGCTTTTGTTTCCGGCATCGCTAGGTGGCATGGCCATCGACACACCAAGCTGCACCAAAAGCAGCCGTTTGCGCCGGCTGATTATTGCATTATTGTCCCACCACAGCCAAGCCATGGAGTAGACGCTTTAGAGCGGATCCTCCGAGCCATGCATCCGTCATATTCCCTCTCTCTCCGTTTTGAAATTGTTGCCGCCGTTTAGATTAAATTTCAAGAACGGATGGAGGACATATGATCGCGAGAGAGCTTGTGTTGCATTGCTGCTTCTGAATTGCAAGTCCGAGTGCTAGCTAATTTCATCCTCTCTCTCTTGGTGGCTACAGTTAGCTGCTTACTCCTCTGTCTTGGTGGCTAACAGACGGTTGAAATTACTTAACATAAGAGCATCTGATCATTAATTTGCAATACATGGATGGCATAACATTCAAGCTAGCTGACGGCCTTTTTTTCTTTTGGAAAAAGAAGATCCCTTGTCGCCACAGGAATACTGCAGCTGCTAAGTAAGAGTGCACTACGAGCTACTCGCTAGCAAAAGGAGGAGACGTCAAGGACTGAAGAATCAAGGCAGCCTCAAGAATATATGTGGTCGTGGCGGATCTGAGGTTACTTCTACTACAGCTACGTACTGGTCCGTCCTTTTTCTTTTTATGGTTTCGTGAAGAAAGCAAGTACGTATCCGTGTGCTAGCAAGAACTGATCATGAGAGCGCATTGAGCCAACTCGATCTAAATATTTGCATCTTTAATTTGTGGCTTTCTGTCTACTTTGTCAAGAACCCAATTATAACTCGATCGATCGTAGTAGCGCTACAACAAATCTTGTAATCCATGATGGATTTCAGTGGGAACCGTCTTGTAAAACAGGAGGAAGCTAGTATAGTGAAAAAGGAAACGAAATCCAGCGCAGCAAACTTCATGCTGTCTGCTTGCTTTCTTGCGTAGTTTTCTTTTTGTTTCTAGCTATATGGCCTTGATTTGGAACACAAAAAAAAAAAAAAAAAACAGAAAAGAAAGAGATGAGAGCGGACATGAACTTTCAAAGGAAGATGACAAGCAAGGAAGAATATATTCATTTCATGCAGCTAGCTAGCCAGTGCTAAAGGTAGACGAGAATTGTCTCCGCGATCGATGGGTCGTGAGAAAGTAGGTCAACAGTTTATTAGGTACGCTGGCGGTTGCCTGATCGGTCCGTGACCATGCATGGTGATGCGATCTCCATGATGGATCGATCTTCCATTCCATCTCTCTATCCTGCTTGCTTATGGTGTTGTGTTGGTCAGTGAGAAGAAGGCATGCTGCATGCAGCCTCCAGCAGGTGCTAGTGACTGCTGAATCGACCTGCATATATCTGAAATTCCCTCCTCCAGGTGCAAAGGAATTTTATAAGATCGAGCAAATGAAAAGCATATTAATTGTTAGCAAGAGAGTAAAAAATGAGAGGGGAGTGCGGGATAAGCACGCGCTCCACACGAAAGCCACCACTCTAATCCATTCTTTATCTTATCGCCAAGCTAGCTCCTTTTTTTTTTATTTTCTTTTTGATATATATATTCTGCCTTTACGCAGATCGCTTTCCCTGCCTGATGGAGCCACCAAAACTCCTCCCTCCGCCATACATACATGAACCATGCATGCATGTATCATCTCCCTTTCCTCTCCTCTCCTTTCCTTTCCGTTCCGTTCATTTTGGTACCAATATTATATATATCTTAATTTTACCCCTTGATGGCTCCAAGCAGCCATCTTCTTCCCTTTTTTTTAATTCATCTACCTATACATTAATTAATTTGTTAGTTGTTCACTGATCACTAGTACTGGCACTTACTCAGTTGAACTTAACCATCAGTTTGAGGATCGAGAGAGTACGTTCCGAAGGCGAGAGGACGCTGTTCAATCAGTGCAAAATAAGGCCCGCCAATCTTCTCAATTTTGACTCTGGCGAGTTTCATCTCTAGGCTTTTCAATTTGTTTTTTTCTTTTTTGTGACTCCCTATTCCAATTTGGTTGGTAGTATTATTGTTGTTATTGTTGATCTTTGTAGCAAAAGAATGAACATTATATAAAGGAAAAACTGTCGTTCTCAAAATGTTTTTTTTTAATATTTTCTGATAAAGGGTCTCAAGTGAAGTTAAGACTTTCTTTTGAAATGCATGAATTTTATAGAAATTATAAAAAAAAATTCACAGGAATCAAATTCAATTTCACATAAAAAATTTTACGCAATCCAAACAAAGCTTAAGATATCCCCCAACCAAGGTGAAAGAAATGGAATAAGCCCATCCGTAAAAAAGAGCCCACGGGCCTTCAGCACGAGGACCACCAGTCGGTATTTAATTTTTATTTTATTCAGTACAGAGAAAAATCACCGCCAGTTGCTGCGGACAGCTGGGTCCTCGACCGTCACCACCCTTTTCCGCGTACCGTCCCATTTCAGTTCCCCTACCACCACGAGTTTTCCACCACTGACACTCGTGACCCATCATCGTTGGGCCCGCATGTCACGCAGCGGGAGTATGAGACTCCTTTTGACGTAACGGCTCCTGTCAGAAGGGCACCGTTGCCGACAGGGTATGCTACACTGACAGAAGGCCCACTTCACTCACGTCTGGGCTGCGGGACCCGGTAGCAGAGACTCCAAACGCGGGGGGGCCGGGAGGGCCGATCTACGGAAATGCAAGTAGGCGGAGCCACGGCATTGTACTCCACCACATCACCGCGACGCGAGTCGTCGTCTTCTCGTCATCCGCTTTGGGCTGCCTTTCCCCGCCCATCCGGCATCCGCCATGGACTCCGACCAGGCCGCCGCCGACGCGTTCCCGCCGGCCCCGATCAACCACCTCCCGCCGGACGCGCTCAACAACGTGCTCCTCCGCCTCCAGCTGCGAGACGCCGTCGTGTGCCGCCCCGTCTCGCGCCTCTTCCACGAGGCCCTCTCCGCCCAGTTCCTCGAGCTGCTCCCCACCCTGCGCCTCCTCCTCCTACGCCACCCACGCCCCGAAGGCGGCGGATGTCTCCACGCCTTCGATCCCGACCGCCGCCACTGGTTTCGCCTCCCCTTCACCCACTTCCTCCCATACAACTCCTTCTCCCCCGTCGCCTCATCCACTTCCCTTCTCTACCTCTGGGTCGAGACCACGCCTCCGGCCCTCCCTTCCACCACCACCAACATCACCTCCTCCTCCTCTTCGCCGGCGCACCCGTCCAAATCGCTCGCCGTCTGCAACCCCTTCGCCGCCACCTACCGCCTCCTGCCCCCGCTTGGATCCGCATGGGCGCGCCACGGCACCGTCCTTGCTGGCCCGGGCGGCACCGTGCTCGTCCTCACCGAGCTCGCGGCGCTGTCCTACACCCCGTCCGGATCCGCCAAGTGGATGAAGCATCCTCTCTCCCTGCCCTCCAAGCCGCGGAGCCCCATATTAGCCTCCGCCGCCGCTGCCGTCTTCGCGCTCTGCGACGTCGGTACCCCGTGGCGCAGCCAGTGGAAACTCTTCTCCTGCCCGCTTGCCATGCTCACCGGTGGCTGGGCGCCTGTCGAGCGCGCAGCCTGGGGAGACGTCTTCGAGATCCTCAAGCGCCCACGTCTCCTTGCTGGGGCAGGCGGCCGCCGCGTCCTTATGATCGGCGGCCTTAGGTCTTCCTTCGCTATGGATGCCCCGTGCTCCACGGTGCTCATCCTACGCCTAGATCTGACCACCATGGAGTGGGACGAAGCTGGCCGCATGCCGGCCATTATGTACCGTGGCTTCACTGGCCTCTGTGAGGCTGCTGCTCAGGGCAACGCTGTTCCTGCTGCTGCCGCCGGTGGCCACAATAAGGTCAAGGTGTTTGGGGGCGATGGCAAGGTGTGGTTCGCTGGAAAACGAGTACGCGGTAAGCTTGCAATGTGGGAGGAGGATGAAACAGGGACCAGCGGTGGCAAGTGGGACTGGGTGGATGGTGTTCCTGGCTACAGCGATGGTGTTTACCGCGGCTTTGTGTTCGATGGTGGCTTTGCAGCAATTCCTTGATACTCTTGGAATTTGTATCCTTGCTCCTTAATCTGGTGCGTGACAAAATGAGCTCAGTCAAGCTTCTTTTATGCTGTTTTGATCTTGGACATTCATATATGTTGCTTGCATGCGGACTGATGTATCCCCAACATCTGTTTAGCATGATTAGAACCTATAATTGATGTACTTGATTAATGGAATGCTTTAAACTTCTTTTGGTCGTATGTTTCAGACATTAGAACTCTCTAGACTGTTCATAACCTGCTACATGTATTGATTGTTCTGTGTAAGGAGTCACATTATCATAAACCATCTTTATCACATTGGTTGTTTGCGTCAAAACTGTAACGGGGTTAGCCCTGTTAGCAACTGCCTGTAAGCATACTGTTCACTGTTGCAAGTTACTGGGTGCCACCGTGCCAACTCTGCTGATACTTTGCCAAGGTATTAGAAAATGGATTTTGTAGCATTTCTTTTGAACTATGTGGAGTATTATCACACTGTATTTTGTAAATCCTTTCCTGCTAGTTCTTGATTGGATGAAGGTACGACACAATATTTTGGCATGCTCATATGAGTTGGGGTTACCAGAGGATAAATAGAACAGAATGTAACTGTGTCCTCGCTAATTTGGGAAAAAAGTGAGATAGGGCTCTGGATCGACCCACCTGTATTGCTAAGTTCACTAGCAAATCTGTAGTTCTGTATATTGAGGCCTGAGGGCACTTAGTGATAAGTACCTGAATGAAAAAAATGTGTTTGCACATATATGTTTTGACAATTGAAGCCTGCACTGTTCAAAGGGCAATAATGAAGTTGCTGCAATAGACATGTTTTGTAGTCCACCTCTCAGCACAGGATCTTGTTTGAGATTGCGTTGCTGCTATTCCAACTCATTTTTTTTTTATCTATGTTGCATAGTTCATCTCTTTGGTTTCATTTTTGTGTGTGTATTGTGAAGCTACTCGCTAATCATATCACCAAAAGTTGGGATGTTCTATTGGTTCTTTCAGTGGAATATGCACCACTTCTATGTTGCTATATTGTGCCAGGGATGTTAAAAATGGACATAAGCTTATATTTGTTATATTAGTTCTTTCAGTGGGCTGCTGTTTTGTTGTCATACTATTGTTGGTTATCCTCAGTTCAGTGGACATTCTTGATTTTCCATAACCTGCAGTTTTCAGAGAGCCCAAGTAGTTGTAATTGTGGTGCTGTGAGCCCATGGGCTCCAAACTTAGATGTAACTTTGTTCTATTTCTTCTTATTTAATTGCCTCGATCCTTGTTCAATAGAAGCTCTTAACTTTTAATAGACCTGAATTTTCGAAAAACCTGAGAATTTAGTTGTGCTGCATCTTAAGAACTTATGAGTGTTGGCTACTGTTGGAGCGGCACATCGACACCTTGTTTTCTTTTTTTTTTCTTACCCGTTGCGTGGATGGCTATCATCCAATGCCTTTTAAGTAGTATGCTTGCTTATTTGGTTAGCTACTACAAACCTCATGTAGTCATTGCCGATTCATTTATCTATAGATGTGAAAACGTCAACATGACCAGCCAGTGCATTCATGTAAGCAAAAGGATTTCATATTCATTGCTGCTTGGTGATGTTGTATTTGAATATACCATGCTTGACAACTCTAGAGTCTAAACGAATGAAATGGTAAGCAAGAGTACAAATGGCAAGAAACTTTTGTCCTCTGGTTTAAGCCTCTGTATGGTTTAGGCTTTATGTTATAATAACTTTGAGTATCAAAGGGATGTATGCGCTCTTAATAATTTATGCTTCATGTCCCAGTAGACTAATAAACTGGTGAAAACTGAGTCATCTTAGTTGACCAGTGTGTTTTAATACTGTTGCATTATTTTGAATTGAGTGGATTGGAAACAAAGGCAAAAGTCACCTATTGATTATTATGTGCTGACGCATTTGTATGTTTTGTGCGCCACTCCCGTATTGTTTATGCATATTGTCTGGCTGGCATGACGTCCTTGTTTGAGCATGAAGCGCAATTGCTATACATACAACTGAGTCTGTTCCCACTCGATTTATACTGATTGCATTGCCCCCTCTGGTTTTATGTTTTTAAATGCTGACGTTAAGGAAACTTTACTTAGGTCAAAAGCGGTCTAATAAAGTTGCCATAAAATCATCAATCAAAACTTGGAGGGAGGGAGAAGTGTTTTGTTGTAAACTCTGGCACCCTGTTGGTGCAAATGCAGCAGAATGGTAGGGACGGAGTACGTCATCATCAAACATGATAGTAAAATAATCTGAATGAGTTGGCAGCGTATTCTTTCTGATCAGCAGGTGATGTCCGATTTGCGCACTTGATTCCGTGACCCACTTTAGAGCCTAATCTAATCCTGGAGGTTTGCAATGATAACCCGATGCTAATGGCTTGCGCGGGTGAGATTAATTAGCTCCAATTGACAGCAATCGGCTTTGGCTCCTTTTTTTCACAGCTCAGTTATGGAGTTGTTACGTTTGAGCATGGAGGAACTGACGTTTTGTGATCATCAAGAGCCGGGCAGCCTTAGTTTTGGAAGCAAAGCAGAGTGGAGAGTGTGTTCCAACTCGGATCGAACTCTCCAACCACAACCAGCAAATGGTGACGGCGTCTCCGGCCAACCAGCAAATGGTGATTTCTTTCGTACTCCAGTAGTTAAACCTGGAGGCAACAAGTTGCTGTTTTTATTACTTGCGACCTTGCGTGGCACGGTTATGCAAAGTTTACATCTTGACAATTTCCACAAGGATAGATTATCTAACAAGAAGCAGTGCAGAGGAGGAGATCTCCGGTGCGCTGCACGTTGGCCGTATTCTTCTTGATGCTCCTTCATCACAAGGCAAAAGTATATTCCTATTCCTCCTCCATGATGACAACTAACAAGGTAGAAGTCAAGATTGGAAGGTCGTTCTGATTCGACACATGTTCAGTTGAGCGGTATCTGCCCTGATGATACCACGAGCTACTAGCAGCCAATCAGTCAGTCCCACGGCAAGGAATGCAACCAGTTGTGCTTGTGCATAAGCGTGTCGTATCCAAACTTGGAATCTCGCATCGGAATCTGCAGGAATCAGATTTGGCCTTTGCTGTCTTGCCGCCGGGTAAAAGACAACGCCGCTGGTGTCACTGACATCGACGCCCGAGCCGGCCCGGGTAATTTTGGACTTCTTCCTTTCTTCCACCGCGGCCGGTGGTCGGCAGCTTTGTTCGTTCATCTGGAGCTGGAGGCACGATGCACCATGGAGTAGGCTCATCACAAGTCACGGCTAGAGAGAGAGAGAGAGAAAGAGAGGGGCCCACAATATTTATAACTGTTCTCTGGCTGGTGAGTACTTCTTTCGTCTCGTTTTATAAATCATTTTAAGCGTGAGCACGAGAATTAAAAAAATTAAAAAAATATAATATACAAAAAACAATAGAAATAAATATAGAGTTAAAAAATATTAGAAAAAGATAAATATGTCTCGAGAAATCAAAATAACTTATAATTTAAAAAATATAAAAAAAATCTAGAATAACTTAGTTATCCATCACAGGGCTGGTTTAGGAATCGGATGACGACCAAACCCGGCGACTGCTCCTTCCACCACTGTGGCACGCCGGCGCAGCGGATCCTCCCGCCAGCCGCAGGCGCAGGCGCCAAAAAAATAAACCGGAAATCATATTCATACCAAAACTTTTGCACTTCCTCCTGACTTGCTCTGACGCAACTGCAACCGCCACAGGCCCACCGTTCGTCGTCCTTCGAGTCGTCGACTCAGTAGCAGTCTTGTTCGTCTCCGGCGCGCGTTGGCGTTGCCCCCCGGAGGTCACTGCTCCTTGGACCGCCCAGCCCTCTATAAGTACTACGGCCAAGATTCTGCGACAACCGCCAAAACATCCCCTCGGAGTCCCCGGCCCGCCCGCCCATTTCGCCGTCGCCATCGCCATCGCCATCGGCCTCTCCCCCTCTATACCTCGTCGCTGCCGCGGCCTCCTCTGCCCCTAACCCAGTGCACGCACCGCTCGGCGCTATGGACGCCCCGTAGGCGGCACCTCGGCGCCGCGGGCTGCCGATCGATGGAGGGCGCCGACCACGAGGAAGGCGTCGGCGAGAGCTCCTGGCCGCACGCCGCCTCCCCGAGAGGATCGGATGGCGGCTCCAGCTCCACCGACATCCGGAAACAGATCTACGACCGCCTCGTAGAGCTTCGCATCGAGGAAGCCATCAACGACCCCACCTTCCGCGGACACCTCTACAGGCACTTCGACAGGCTTCCAGAAAGGTCAGCCTATCTCATGCTCATCTCGTATGCTTCGCCTTCGCAATTCGCCACTTCAGTAAACATGTGGTTGACTTGGAGCAGCTATGCCATCGATTTGACCTTCGACAAGGCGGAGGACGTGCTTTTGCACCGCAGGATTCTCGACGAGTGCGCCGACCCTAAAAAGCGACCCGTCTACCATGTCCGTTTCCTCAAGGTGACGTCTTCATCTTCTCGCTATTCCGTTCAATAAAAACAGAGTTATCGTCTTTGGAAACCTCATGTGCTCGGCCTCCGTGACCGAAAACAGTCCCTCCCTCCGGCGAGTTCACAAGATAGGCCACAAGGCTCCTTGTCTCCCCGGGAAAACGGTAATGGTGGGGGTCCTATCACTTCCACTTTGAGGTATATATGCCACGCACTCCCAACCTACGGGTGGGTCTCAACTCTTAATTTGCATACAAATAGTCAATTTTGACCAGATTTTTTTTTAAAAAAAATTTGACATGTCAGGCCCATTTTTATTTATGACCTTATTTTTCACCTAGTAGTTTTTACTGAATAAAAATAGACGTAAACTACTATTTTTTCAGTAATCATTGTCTATAGCTATTACACTCTCATTAATATCGATAATTATTTCAGTAAATTGAGTCAAATGAAGAATATATCATGTTTATTAAAGGGTGTACATATGTTTTATATATCCAACAGAGATGATGAACCATGCCAAAGGATGATGGAGAGTCTGAATTTAGAGAGAAGAAAAGGCATGGATGACTTTGAGACCGGTTCTTCAAGGTCTTTCTCTCGATCGAAGTTGTTACATGTAGCCTCATAGCAATATCCATACAGCCTGTATTGCATCGTGATCTAGCTCGTTTCAGTTACCTATCCCCATCTGGAAGGCGCAAGTCTGTCATGTTAATTTTCACCTTAAAAAATAGTATATGCTTTGTTTCCAATTAAAAACTTGGACATATGCCTTCATTTGTCAACACATACTTCTGCAACCATAGGCTTCTTTGACACGAGGACATAGAATTGTACAATTGATTTGTGACCTGCACTAGTAGTGTTTATTCTGGTGGTTCAACTATATAAGTGTGCATTAGCGTTTGTTCTCAGGGTTGGACCTTAGTACATTCCTCTGACATAATTTGTGGTTTTTTATTTCTTCGTCATGCTACTTCTAACCAGTTGGCCTGCATTGTATTTTGTACTCCATTTTGTCAAATTATCTTTTTAAACTGCTTTATCAATAATCTTTAATAGTCATTCCATACATTTGTTGAAAGTGACATTCAGAATTTCCATAGCAGAGATGATAAAGACTGCCATCTTCATGAAGTTATCTTTTCTACTGTTGACCAGCCAAGGCTGCTTAGTACGGTAAAACTTAGATCACTAGCTGATGTCTATTCCTCTAGTTAGACGTCATTTGACTATATGCTTTTTCATACCACTTGTATCATTACTTTCTTAGTTGTTAGATATTGTTTTACAGCTATCTGCATTGCTGTCTGGGCTTGAATTGAATATTCGCGAAGCTCATGTCTTCTCAACAATAGATGGCTTTTGTTTGGACGTCTTTGTTGTTGATGGCTGGAAATCAGAGGTAAACTTGGAGCCTGGTTGTACTTTATTGTGCTAACATAATGTGCATTGACACTTTCCTATTTATTTTCGAAAATGTCCACAAAAGATTATCCTTTTGTCAGAATAAAGATCTTGAAGTTGATAGATAATTGTTTACAGTTTTAGTAATACAGAATGTATGTGTTTCTTCTAGCTGTGCTGTATCAGATCAGGGCACTTCCCCAAAAAATTTATCTTCTCTATGAGGTCCCAAAAAAGCTCTCCTCTCAGAGAGGCTGAAAGGTCATGGTCCTCTCCATGGTTCTTTAAGTATGTCATACGCATTTAATAAATGAAGAATTCATAAAACTGAAGTTTATGATGGCATTTATCCATCAACTTGTAGTTCATACTTTCTACAAAGTGACCAAGAACAGGGTTATGATCTAAGATTGATGAGTTGGAAACCTAAGTTCGGAAATATTTTATCTGCAGCTTGGTTATTGGTGCACCATGTATATTCATGGCTTATGTTACATGTTGTTTCTTTTCGTAGAGTTCTTGCGTAAAAACATGGCTGATACTGTTTGCAGGAGACAGATGATTTGCTACAAAGTCTTAAGAAGAAAGCGGATAGTGATTATGTATGTTGCTCTCTTTCCTTCTTCTCTTACTAGCATATATATAATTAAGAAGTGTTTTTATTCTTGTTAGGACATCATCATGCCTCTAATTTTCCTTTTCACATCAATTTCACTGATGTTCGCAATTCTAGCCATCATTAAGACCAAAAACTATTATCATGTTTGTCCTTCTGAGTTACAGCCTTAACTTGTTGTATGCAGCCCTTTTTGTCTAATCCAACAAATTCCATAGCCTTGCGGAGAGTACTTGAGTTACAAGAGAAAATTGGAGATTCGGATATTGACACGAATCTGTTGCAAGTTAAGGAAAAGATTGCCTCTGGATCTTCTGGTGACTTGTAAGGAAAACATTGACATATATTTGGTTGCTATATGTAAGGAAAATATTTTGGTAACCATGCATACTATACGTGTTCTGATCTTCAGATATCGAGGAACTTATCTAGATGTGGATGTTGCAATAAAGTTCCTCAGAACCAAGCATATTAATGATTTTTCAAAAGTTGAGTTTCTGCAAGAAATAATGATCCTAAGGTATGCAATGCTCTTATTGAAAAACCTTTGGATATATTATTAGATCAAAAATTATTTCAAATCAAGGTAACACTGAACGCCGAGGTTATTTTCAGGAGTGTTCGTCATGAAAATGTTGTTCATTTTTACGGGGCATGCGCAAAGCAGCAGAAATATCTCATTGTAACAGGTGACATTAATATTATTGAAAATCTGTCCTGCTGCTATTTGGTTGGGTATGAGTATATGTGTTGCTTCAGATCTCAGATAAGATTGCTATGTTCTTCGGCTTATTCGCGTAGTGAGTTACACTTCTGCCTAAAAGTCAGTGCTTATGCTTAACTATAACCTGCTTGCGCTTTATCATTAATTGTAAGTATTTTTTTAACATTCTGATGTAAACGAATATCAATTTCCATATTTTCAATATTCGATCCCCGTTTAGAGAAATTTGAAAGACCGGGTGACTCCAGTCTTTTATCATTTTGCTAGCAACATCAAGTGCAATTAAGCCTGGATGGAAGTTATGGCCATTGTATTTGCTTAATTCATTCACAAATAAGGAATACCAACTCCATGCCGGAACATAGCACAAGATGCGCCTGATTGGATGATCCTTGCTGCTTTGTTTCTATTGGAGCAGCAGGTCTCTTCCCGAGTGCGCATCTTTCAGTGGCCTATGGTTTACTAGTTATTTCATGAATGTGAATATGCTTCCATTTCCCATGCTTATGTTAAATTGTATTTTTAAAACCTAAGTTGTATATGATATTTATGTATAGATGGCATAACAAGTTAAAATTTTCTGTTCTTACTGCAACTTGGGGATGCTTCGCCTTGGAACTGCAGAACAATGAAAGCTTGGTCCACTAGATGCATTACGTTTCTGCATGATGGATCTATCCTGTATTGTATTTTTATTGAAACCGAGCTACTATGTTACGTAGTAATACTGTATTTGATGAGATATATTTTTTAGGGAACTGATTGATGAGATATATATAGTAAACCCTATTAACTTGAAGATGTTAGTTTTCATGAGTTTGCTGTAACTGCATGGTTAATTTGCAGTACTTGCCGATACTTGAATGCTACCCATACCTTTATTTGGTTATTAATGAATTTTTATCAATGAGTGAAATTCTTATGCAACTTTAATGATAATATGTGGGTACAGTCTCATTTATGAATCATCATTCTAGATCTTCTTAGTTTGTATATTGATTGTAGCCTTGTTCATAGCTAGATGAGCTTAGTGGAAGTTGATTCCCATGTAAAATAATCATTTTATTGTTGTGTATTATATCCTCACACTAATGTAGGGGGTGGTTATTCTTAGGCACAGTTGCTATTCTATTAGAAATTCAGAAGTGACAGTGGAATTCAGAATAATTGGTACAATATTGGCGTTAGGCATTGGTAATTTACCTTGCATGCAAACTAACTGAATTTCAGTATTATAATTACATTATCTTTTATGTTCTGTATATACTGACTAAAACCCCTCTTGTTGCTGTCATGTTCCTGAATTGATCCCAAGGAAAAGGACCTAATCTTTTTTTTTTCCTTGTTTTCTCTCTCATTTTGTTTCTTATCCAGACAATCAAATATTGTTTCAGCTGTGCAGAGTTTTGTTGTTAGATAATTTATTTGTTCTGCTGACTGCTCTTCGTGAGATCATATTGTGCTTTTTGATTATATGATTTCAGAATACATGCCTGGAGGCAATCTGTATGACTTTCTTCACAAGAATAACAACACTTTAGAGCTCCCTATGGTTCTTAGGATGGGTATTGGCATCTCAAAGGGGATGGAGTATTTACACCAAAAAAACATTATCCATAGGGACTTGAAGACTGCCAATGTTCTAATTGGTTCTGATCAGGTATGCTGTATGCATACTGTCTTGATTCCTCGATTCATTTGCAATGCTGATAAACCATGACTGGTTTTCAAAATTAGGTTGTCAAGATTGCAGACTTCGGTGTCTCAAGGCACCAAGCTCAAGAAGGGGAAATGACTGCTGAAACTGGTACCTACAGGTGGATGGCCCCTGAGGTCTGTCCCTTTTGCTTTGACTCCTCTGTTTTCTATTGGTATTTATCCAATATGTGTGATTGCTTAACAGAGCCTTTGTGCCCAGTGCTGGGTCTCTGTTATCCTTTTTGTTGTGCCATCAGAAATTTTGTTTCACAGAGTTATCTAGGAATTGAAACTAGAGACCAAAAGGTTAACATTCAATCCTCTTTAGTTCAAAACAATGAACTAAGTTTTCAAAATTCCCTCAACTTTTGAAAAATTAGTTTATTTTTTTGAACTAAAGAGGTTCGGAGGTTAACCTTAGGTGCATCTATTTACACCCTTAAAGTTATCTCACCAGACATCGATTGCGCATATTATTTTATGTTGCATGCATGGACGAGTCTTGCCTTTAAAACTTTGGATGTAGGGGCCTTTTTCAAGATTTAGCTCAAGTTCGGATTGAGTCATAGTTGAATTCCCATAAAGGTCTTAATTCTCAGGCATTGAGCTGTCATATTGCGTGTGCCCCATGTGCTAATTCCAATTACTTGTTTACAAGGTAATAAACCATAAGCCTTATGATCATAAGGCAGATGTCTTCAGCTTTGCTATTGTTCTATGGGAACTAGCCACTTCAAAGGTAATTTTGTTATCCAGTTTTTTTTCCTGTGTTGAGTTATTTTGAAACCTCTTAGTTTTCGACTAAAGGTAACAGCATAAACACCCCTCTGCTATATAGATCCCATATGAGAACCTGACACCCTTGCAAGCTGCATTAGGAGTAAGGCAGGTATGTACTTGATGCAAGCTTGCAAAGTCCAAACTAAAGTAAATGCCCCAAAGTGGTTTCAAAATGAATAGTGTGAGCTGATGAAAACTAAGTTGTTCCCTTGTTTATTAGGGAATGCGCCTGGATATTCCCTCATGTGTGCATCCAAGATTGTCTAAACTGATTCAACAGTGTTGGGATGCAAATCCTCATTTGCGACCCGCTTTCTCGGAGATTACAGTTGAGTTGGAAGATATCTTGCAGGATGTCCAGGTAGATTAACCTATATACCTTCTGCCTACATTTCATCTTTGTAATTGTGCAAGATAACTTGCAGTTGCTAGTTGTTTTAAAATCCTGTATGAACCTTTTTCACATAGCAATAAGGTTCCCTGTCATCTGATAAGCAACAAAATATTTCTTGCAGCCCTTCAAGGGAGCAAATCGACATCTGCAAGCAAAGATACAAAAGAAATCACCGCGATAAACTACAAGGTTCACTAACCTGGTTAGACAGCATATGGAGCCTTTCACCCAAAGTAATGCTGAGGCTACAGTTGGGTTCTAGAGTAGTGTAGAATTCTAATTTTGTATATAAATATGCACGATCTTACACATTGAAATGCAGAAAAAGGCAGACAAAAACATTTGAAACATGTCTGTACAAAATGGTTTGCAAGCAATGTACTAGTATAAAATATTAGTAAATGATACAGTATAGTTTTCGTGTTTTCTTTTTGCACTAATCGATTAAACATAGAAATGTTTAGCGTATTTTGGTTTTGAAAACCAATTTGTTTATAATAACATACAGATATATGTATAGTCGATGTAAAGGCTGAAGTATTAAATACATTCTGATTTTTTAAAAAAGAACCGGTTGTTCCTCAATTTCATTTTTCCTCTTCAAAAAGGGGACCAGGTTGCATCCGCCGCCACTCAGCCCCTGCACGCCGCCACTCCGCCCCGCGCGCCTCCTCGAGATAAAACAGTCCGTTTAGGTATGGCGGTCATATTTATCGACTGAATCACAAGTACATGCATCGACTGAACCACGAGTATGTGCTGATTCAACAGTTTTAACCTATAACATTGCAATACACTTTTATTAAATTTTTAAAAATATGTTATTATGTCAAATTTTAGAAATAGTACACTAAAAAATATAAATTTCAAATCATAAATATCTTGCAGCCACTATACTTTTTGCTTGTGGATGCAAAAAATATCTACTTGCAGCTTTTTTCAGCCTGTTTGCACTTTACTCTAAATTTTTCTTTGCTTTTTTTTTTACAATCGTGTATGCATAATTATGTAACATTGCATAATGTGTCACTGCATATTTGCATTGATCAACATCTAGAAACATCACATTCAGATCAATACAAGATCATCAACATCATATGAAAAGGCAGAAGTATCGTCATCTTTATCTTCATCAGTTAGCTCAACATCAGGCTCAAAGTCATAGTCATATTCAGAGTCAGATGATGCAGCTAATTTGGTGTTATAACTGCTATCACTAAGTGCAACTAATGATTCAGTATCTAAATATGTGACCTCATCATCCACTCCTACCACCTCATCATCATAATACACACCTCTTTTTTTTTAATTTATTGGCTGCCTTACTATCCATAACATCATCAATCATGAAAGTCTGAATTTCTAGTTGAATAGAAGGATCAGAAGCTAGAAGTGGAGTGACTGTGGTATCTATATGCCTCTTTCTCACATTAAGATAAAACATTCGTTCGGTGGATGAGCATTGTAATGGACATAAAAAATCATTGATTTGACTTCAATGTGTGCTACTCTATCCCCAATATTAATATCAAGCCACTTTTTTAGTTGTTCATCAGATCTTATCACAATAATACCATTTTGAGATTCACAATGCAAAAAAATGTATCGCTTAGATCTTCACTCAAATTCAGCACCAATGAAATCAACTAAGTTCGTTAATAAAATGCTACTGATGTCAACAAGTATTGTCAAATGCCTACTTCTTTAATATCTCTTTGGACTCTCATCCGACAAGCTGAAATATGATCGCACTTTAACATCAACTGTCAATTGGCTTTCACTAGACCTACACATACCAACAAATAAAACTTCAATCAGCTAAGGATTCTCTAAAATTGCTCCTTAGTTGCACCGCATCTATCTCTATGGTTGAGACACAAGATCTAAAGATACCTGTGTGAAATATCCTCCTGTGCATTTGGTTCCTCCATTGCTCCAGAAAAAACCACCGGTGGTCCGACGACTGCCACAGCCGCAGCCGCCTGCGCACGCTCGCAGCTGCACGACCTCGCCCGCGCGCCCGGATGGCTTCGCCCGCGTGCATGCTCACCCGCGCTCGGGGGGTGGAAAAAGTAGAGTGTCGACACTTTTGACGAAGGAGGCTGAGTAAAGAGTGACTGGGCCAATTTAGTCTTTGCACACTTGATTTTCTTCTTTTCCATTTCGTGTTTTATTTTTTTTAATTCTTAATTAATTTAAACTCTAACGCTGTGACAAAGTGGGGTCAAACGGAAGCTTCGGGTTTTAAAAGCGGGGTCAAATTGGCAAAGTTAAAATTTTAAAGTCATTTTGGCTATTAGACTTTAAAATAGGGTTCAAAAAGCAATTATCCCAATCTTTTTAGGGTCCAACACAACAAATCATATGCAGTTACAGAAATTTAGGTTGCAAATAGAAAAGGTTGGATACATATGAATTACAGGCCCAGAATTTACCTTATTTATGTAGTAAAGAGCCTCCACCATTTCAGATGTTCCATCACGGATAGCACCAGCAACCTAGAAAGTGAAGTGAAAAAGCAGTACAGTGAAAGGAATTCAGTTTCTCAGAACCTATTAGATATAAATTTGTCAATTTATGATACTAAATGTGTTTCTTGCCTTTGTTCTTTCTGGAAGGAACAACCATTTCTCCAGTCTTTTCCATATTTTCTGTAGGCCCCATAGAAGCGCTCGAGCTCATCTTTGCTCCATTGAGATTCAAGCATGTCTGATAACTTTTTCTTCTGCAAATATTTTCTTTCTTTTGATCAGTGAATACAGTACCCTTTTGTTCCAATCAGTGTAGGCATCCATGCTTTGGAGAAAAAGGGTGACTGCACTAGCTTCTGAATTCCCTGATATTGAGCTCTCGCACATGTATGTTGATAATGCTGCAATGCAACTTATTAGGAATCCTAAACAGGTTGGTTCTTCTGTTTTTATGCTTTGTCTCCTTGCTAAGAGTCAGTATGCTACATTGACTATTCCCTCTGTCACTGCAGTTTGACACAATTGTAACAAATAACATTTTTGGTGACATACTATCTGATGAAGCCTCCATGATTACTGGAAGCATTGGAATGCTCCCATCTGCCAGTGTTGGTGAATCGGTAATAGATTCCACCAATTTTCTTAAATGTTTTGAATTATGTATAGATGCTAATTGTTCTGCTCAAAAGATGGAAGCTGAGGAGTCCGATTTGTTTCTATACAGGGACCTGGTCTTTTTGAACCTATTCATGGCTCTGCCCTGATATTGCCGGCCAGGTTGAGATACCTTTTTTTTTTTTTTAAACAACTCTTTGGTGCTAGATTGGCTTTGCATACACAGCATTTCTTGATAAGATTCCTCTTCTGTTATTTATCGAGTGCAGGACAAGGCAAACCCATTAGCTACAATTCTTAGTGCTGCTATGCTGCTGCGTTATGGCCTTGGAGAAGAAAACGCTGCTAAGAGAATTGAAGCTGCAGTTATAGAAACGTTGAACCTTGGGTTCCGAACGGGGGACATTTATTCTCCTGGGACGGTAGGATAAATTTGTTTCACAATCATTATCGAAAAATTCAAATATGTTTTTTTACAAGAAATTCATATATGTTATTTATATCTGCTAAATTGCTTCAAAGGAAAAGTCACTGTTTTTTTTAACGAAAATGCTAGATCTTGTTAGTTTCATGTTGCCTCAATTATTTGATCTAGAGATCATCTTTAAACAAAAAGCATTTTGATGTGCAAGTCTCTGGTTCGTAATGGGTAAATGTAGTACCAAATTGTTATGGGTGGTAGGATGTTTTCAGAGACATCAATCATGTTTGCACTGTTCATATACTTTTTTTTGAAACTAATCTTCTCTATGGCAGACATTGGTCGGATGCAAGCGGATGGGGGAGGAAGTTTTGAAGACAGTGGAGTCTCAAAAGGCGGCGGTGGCTGCTGTAAACTGATACCTGTTGGTGGATAAGCACGCCATGTTCAACAAAGTGGTTCACCATGTTCAAACCGCTTCAATTAGACATCAAAAAAAAAAAAACTCTATTCATTAGCCGAGTGAACAAAGTGGTTCACCAGTAGTCCCTACACGAGCACACGCCATGTTCAAACCTATGGAACCTATTGGCGTCTCTCACCACCAACACTTTCCTGACCACGGCCGACAAGCCTTTGAAGAACTCGTGGCAGTCTCCGCACACTCGCAGGTTCTTGTACACCCTGATCACATCTCCCTCTCCTTGTTCGCCGCCGCCACGGCCATTGCGCAACAGCCACAGCCCGACGGCTAGTCTCTCGCTGTGCACCCTCAGGCTCTCGACACGGGATTCGTCTTCCACGTCGTGCAGCGCGACCTGCGCATCGGCGCTGTACCCCAGCTGCTCCCTCATCCTCCTCTCGACGTCGGCAAGGACGAGGCGGATGTCGCCGGCCTGCGGGTGCGTTTCATCACCGCCACCGTAGAAGAAGTGTACCTCTCTGTCCACCTCCACCCAGCTGCACCCGCCCTGCTTCTTCAGCCCCTTGCGCCTCATGGCGTCCCTTACCTTGTGGCACTCGCGCCACTCCCCAGCCTCAGCGAAGATGTTGGACAGCATGACGTAGTTTACCGGGTTGTCGCCGTCGATGGCCAAGAGGACGTCGCCGGCCTCCCTACCCATGGCCACGTCCTTGTGCGTTCTGCAGGCGCTCAGGAGCGTCTGCCATATGCCAACGGTTGGCTCCATTGGCATCGTCAGGATGAGGTCTCTGGCCTCCCTAAGCTCTCCAGCACGTCCCAGGAGATCCACCATGCACGCATAGTGCTCTGCTTTCGGTCTCACCCTCCGTTCCTGCCGGATTCTTGAGAAGTACAAGCGGCATTCTTCGATGAGGCCGGCGTGGCTGCAGGCCGACAGCAACGCCAGGTAGGCCACCTCATCAGGCTCGACGCCTCGCGCTCGCATCTCCTCGAACACGTCGATGGCTTCGTGGCCGTGTCCATGCTTTCCCAGACCACTGATCATAGCCGTCCAGGAAACAACATTCTTCACCGGCATCTCCCTGAACAATAGCTGCGCCTCGTCGGTCAGTCCGCACTTGAGGTACATGTCAACCATGGAGTTCCCCACGGACACGTCCAGTCCACTTGGGTTCTTGATGGCGTAGCAGTGCACTTGCCTGCCCTGCTCGACCAGAGCAAAATCCGCGAACACGCCGACCACGCTGGACAGAACATGCGCGTCCGCTCGGATGCCGGAGCTCCAGAACCGCCGGAACAGGTCCCTGGCTTCCTTCACCTGCCCCTCCTGCGCGTGACCGACGATCACCGTCGTCCACTGGACGGCGTTCCTCTGCTCCAGGCTATCGAATACTTGCATCGCCACCACCAGGCACCGGCATTTGACATACAGGTCGACCAACGCGCCCGCGAGGATAGCATTCGATGCTGTGGAGAAACCTCTAGCCGTCAGGGCCGCGTGAACCTGCGCGCCCTGGCGTGCCGCACCAAGGCCGCTGCAGGCTTTCAGCAGGCTGGCGAAGGTGAACTCGTCGGGCTGATCCTCGTGCCGTCGCTGCATCTCCCGAAACATGAGCAACGCGTCCCGGCCGTGGCCGGCGTGCGCGTAGCCGGAGATCATGGCGTTCCAGGTGACAAGGTTCCTGAAGGCGGTGCCGTCGAACACTCGCCGTGCGTCGGTGATCCTTCCACCCTTTGCGTACATGAGAACAAGCGAGTTGGCGACGACATGGTGCCCGTCGTACCCCGTCCTGACGCAGAGTCCATGGATCTGAACACCAGCGCTGGTGTCACCGACGATGCAACATGCCTTCAAGCTCGCGGATAGCGTGTACTCGTTCGGCGCGGCCTCAGAGGATGCCCACATCTCGCCGAGCAGCCGGAGGCATTCCCTGGCCTTCCCTTGCCGCAGGAAGCCCACCATGAGGGCCGTCCAGGAGACCACGTTTCTCGCCGGCATTCCGTCGAACACGTTGCCCGCCATCTCGAGCTTTCCGCACTTGGCGTACATGTCAATCAGATTGTTGCTCAGCATGGTGTCCGATCCGAACCCGAGCTTCGTGAGGGCGCCGTGCAGCTGAACGCCAGCGCGGAGGACTGAGCCTTTGGCGCTTGCCCTGAGGAGATCGGCGATCATCTTTCGCCGCTCCATCGGATGCTGACTCTCAAGTGAAGATGGTCCCGTGTGATAGCTGGCGAGCCTTACCCTCACTCTCACTACTACGAAAGCAAGGCGGCTTCGACTGAGGGCAAGGTGGCCCGTGGAAGGCTTGACGAAGCGCTGCATGGTGCTCTTTAAAACAAGGAAATGAGACACATAACCATGCACACGATATTATATATTCATCGCATCGGAGAATGTACATGTGTTTGCAGAAACATTTCTGAAGCTTTACAACCAGATTCATCTGCAATCGAGTACAACAAAAAATTGACCCAAACTGACTGAGCTTCAGATGATATTGCTAAATAAGCTTCAGTGCCCTTCTCGGTATTCATCTATACTTCTGAAGAAACCATGGTCGAAGAATTCTTGGAAAGACAGCCTTTTCCCTGAAAGATGTGTGTTATAGTATTAGTCGGCGCCAGCAACTTTTCAGGTTATTGGCTGAGGGGGATGTACACAGCCAGTGACAGACCTGGATTAGAGCACAGTAGCTTAGTGCATATATCAACAGAATCAGGATGCAAGCTGGAAATCAGCGGTTTCGAGAACGGAAGCGATGTGCTTCTGTTAATGCACTGAAGCAACTGAAACAAGAGCATTACCAGTAAGGAATCACACTGCAAATTATTAAGATAAATGAACAAATCTGACAAGCAAAAAATAACCACCTGCACATTGCTTTTACCACAAAATGGTGGGTAGCCATTCAACAGCTCAAATAGGATTGCGCCGATGCTCCACAAGTCTACCTGCACACAACAGATGCTCTCATTTCTCCAATTTGATTTGCCACGTCAGCACATATATCATCAGCTCATATTACCTTGTCATCGTACTTCTGAAATAGCATCACTTCTGGGGCCATGTACAAACGAGAACCACAAGCTGCGTCAGCGTACTCCCCAGGACGAAGAACCCTGGTAATACAGCAAGCAGCAAAACAACTCATATCTGAATTTCTTCTTGTTCTTTTTTCCTTTTAATTATGGTCATAAGCACTGTGCTATTTCATTTATGGAGAAGTACAAAACACTTGCTGTGAAAATCTCTCCTTGTAAAAAAGCTGAATTTTCTTATGCTATTTGTTTACTGTATCACATCATATCCGAACCAGAGGTTGCAAATTGTCAGTAAGTTGATTTAGATGGTATACAAGTGTTGGAAGTTCACATAAAAAAGGTTTGATAAGAGTGAATAGGGTTGGAAAATGGTTTGAAGCGCACCTTGCGAGGCCAAAATCAGATATCTTGAGGATTGCATCGCTATCAGGAGAAGATAGTAGGATATTCTGTAAAATTGAACAGTCACAGCATGTAAGTCAACAGTAGTGAATTTTGATTCGCCCTAGACACAAACAGCCAGATGAGCAGGATTCACTCCCTGGACCTGAGGTTTCAAGTCCCTGTGGACGACATGGTGCCTTCGTAGCACTTGTAAGCCATCTCCTGCCACAAGGGCAAGCGACATTTCTCACGCATCACACCGTGTTTTGCAGATGAAATTTGCAGTGGCAATCGACCACCAACGATGGAGCGAGTAAAGAGTAGTGAGCGGAACGAGAAATTACCTATTTGTTTCATGAAATTCCTGGCGACGCGCTCCTCTACCCTCCCGTTGCGGTGGATGTAGGCGGCCAGGTCCCCTCCCTCGCATAGCTCCAGGACGAGGTACAGGAAGCTCTGGGTCTGACGTCCCAAATGGCACCGACAATTGGTACTCTTCTTGTAGAATAAGAACGAATACCTACCGAAGCTAGGTAGCGCCAGAGAAGGGAGACTAAAACCTTGATGGCGTCGATCAGGCGGATGATGTTGGGGTGGCTGACGGCGGCGAGGAAGCGGACCTCACAGTCGAGGCTGTCGCGGAGGCGGGCGGGGAGGCCGGCGAGCCGCACCTGCTTCACCGCCACGGGCGCGCCGGTGGACCGTGACACCCCGCGCCACACCGCCGTGGACGGCGGGCGGCCACCCAGGCGCTCCAGCAGCTCGTAGTCGCCAACCGTCCCGGGCGCCTCCTCGGCGGGGGCGGAGTTGCTGCTTGCCATCGCCAGTTGCCACTTCCCGAGGTTCTTCTCCTCTTGCGAATCTGCGATGATCCATAATAGGCCATAGCTTTTTCTGTCCAGGACTATGGAGAACCCAATGAATGAAGAAATAAGCCCAAGGCCTCAATTAAGGCCCATTGGACCGGTCTGCGTCCGTTTCATTTGAGTCAGATTATTATGATCCGTTATCCCAATTAGTAATCCTCCGTGGAATACCAGCAAACAGACAGTGTAGTCGATTGAAATGAAAAGACATACTTGCTATAAATACATATCGAGAGAGGGTGAACAATCCTTCGCTTTGTCTCGTGATGGATCTGTGCAAATATTTGGATCGTCTCATCTGTTACTTCCGTAGGTATGTTGATGTGATTACCTTGTTTCATTCATACATATATGTATGTCACCTTTTTCATCCCACTTTGATCACCTTACGATATGATCCTTCAATTGATAATCATTCGAAAATTCATACACTTTATCCAATTTAAATCTCACCCACAAGCATAGAAGTTGTGGGAGAACGATAGAAGTAATAGTTTACAAATTGAATGGTTGCATTAAGGCTTAGAGTTCGGTATAGATAGAAGCACATGATTTAGACGCCAAGGAATCCAATAGGGATAAATACGAATCGACCCTATCAGAATCTTTTATCTAATCCTAAGTACCATATACTCCTAACACAATCACAGACTCACAGTAGCGTTGACTCATCCCTCGGCCCGAGAAGGAACCCAAATGGGCTTCCAACTGGTGCAGCCCAGGCGCGCGCGTAGGATAGTCAAGTTTCCTCTTGTTCCGTCCCGTCCGCCGCCGGCGACTTGCCTCGGTCCTGCACCTGCCGGCGACGACCCTATGCGCTTTGGTCCCCGACCTGCCCACCTCCACCTCCTGTAACCTCCTTCCCCTCAGGTAGGTAACTTAGGTTTGCTGAAAACCAAAGGATTATAGTGAAACCCTTGCTTCGTGTCCTCTCCCTTCTCCTCGCCGGGCGACAGCTGACGGGAGTCGCATTTCAGGCTCAGGTTCTGGGAGATGGACGGCAGAGGAGGCGCGGATGAAGAACTCACGGCGCAGGAGACGGCACTCTACGACCGCCAGATCCGCGTTTGGGGCGTCGACGCACAGAAGAGGTGCGCCCGCCAGTTCCCCTACTGCTTCATTTATGTCGTTTCTCTTTCGCTGCGATTTTTGCTGTATCCTGTGTGGTCCTTCTTATTTTCGACCGCGTAAAAGGTTTGAACTTCGATCTATATCGACACTGAATTCCGTCTGTTTTGTTCATCATCGTTCCAGTTTGCTTCCAGATTCAAAAAAAAAATAAAATCCAATTTGCTTGAAGCATTTCTTTTTTTTTTTAACTAACTATTGTATTGTATTTGCTTTCCCTGGAACAGGTTAAGTAAAGCGCATGTTCTTGTATGCGGCATGAACGGCACTACTATTGAGGTAACTGGAAATCTGTGTATATATGGATACTATATACCAATTTTGAATTTTTAGTAGTTTGACAAGTATGTATGGAAATCAGCATGCAAAGTGACATCACAAATAGTAGTCTTGTTCTTGTTCAGAACTAAACTGCGCATTTAGTTTGCTTATTTCGCCAGTAAGTATTCTTGTGTTATGCTTGTATTATCTATGAAAATCAGTGTTTCCAGGGAAACGCTGTTCTTTTTTGAAAGGTGATGCATACTTATTTTGTATTGATATGTCGAAATTATAATATTCTATATAGTATACGGTGATTGAACCTTCATATACTAAACAACTGTTCCTTTCCTACACTGTAGTTCTGCAAGAATATCGTTCTAGCAGGAGTTGGTAGTTTATCCTTGATGGATGATCACATGGTCACAGAGGATGACCTGAATGCAAACTTCCTCATTCCTCCTGATGAGGGCATATATGGTGGTAGATCTCGAGCTGATATTTGCTGTGAATCATTGAAAGATTTCAATCCGATGGTCCAGGTTTCTGTTGAAAAGGGTGAGTCGACTTTTCATTTAAGTTTATACATAGATTGATGCTAATATTTTTACTCTTTCTTTTCCTTCAGGTGATCCATCACTAATAGATGGAGAGTTCCTTGACAAATTTGACACTGTTGTAGTTAGTTGCGTGTCTCTTAAAACAAAGGTAACATTTTCCTCAGGAAGTATTCTTCAGTTTTTCACAACCTTGGGTTATTGCTCTTGCCGCTGCATTGATATTTAGAACTGCTGTACAAGAGGTTTATCATTGATTTTTTTTATGTCACAATATCTTTGTTTGCCTTTTTCAGCTGTATATCAACGACATCTGCCGAAACAGGAGCAAGCGTATTGCATTCTACGCTATAGACTGCAAGGATACGTGTGGTGAAATATTTGTAGACCTGCAGAAGCATAGCTATGTTCAGGTAGGCAGCAAGTTTGTTCTACAGATCTGTAAAGCCCGATAGCAGAAGTGGATTATGTCGGTATCAGGGGAGAAAAAAAGGCACAGATGCATTTTAGAACATTTATCGCAACAATTTTAAAAAATGATGAACCTCAATGGCGTCTCACGTTGTCTAAAATGGAACCTAGATCAGTTTTTTATTGTCATGGCACATATGTTCTTCCTTATTATTGCTTTTTGAAAACAAGTTGAGTTCTGAAATTACCTTCCTGAAGTTGGATGCTTATTTCTTTCAGAAGAAGCCTGGAGGAGAAAGCGAACAACAGGAGTTGACATATTCAAGCCTTCAGGTATATTCAAACTGAACATCTTCATTTATGCATTTTGCACTGCTCGATTTGGTTAGTATTTATCATGCAACTAATGTGCTCAGGTTGGAGGGAAAATTTAAAATTTGTTTATTTTATCAAGTGTGATGATTACAATTTCATTTCTTTTCCTTCATTTAGGAAGCTGTCTCCACACCCTGGAAGAATTTACCCAGAAAGACAGCAAAGTTATACTTCACCATGAGAGGTGAGAATGTTTATTCCCCTTGCAAGTTGCAACAACAAAAAAGGATGTTAGTTGTGCTTTATATTTGCCGAACAATGGTCTGATGGCTGTTTTTTTATTCCTTTTGGCCTTCTGGATTTCCTTTCTTTTGTTTTCATCATTGTCACTTGATTTCCCTGTCACTGTAATTCTGTTGTTTGATCGGGGCTTTTGCAGTATTGGAAAATTATGAAGCATCTCAAGGTCGCAGCCCTGGTGAGACAACACTTTCTGATATACCTGCAGTTTTGGCTCAGAGAAAGGACATGTGTGACAGAATGGTACAGCACTGCTTGCTATCACCTTAATTTGAGTTCATAGTGCTCCTGATGTGTATATGGTGTGGTAAATTGCAGTCTTTCAACGAGTCTCAAATCCCTACTGCTCTAATTGAACGGCTGCTATATGCTGGAAAGAAAGAACATCCTCCTGTATGTGCAATTCTCGGCGGCATTCTTGGCCAGGTTTGCTCCGGTGCCCTGTTCTGATATACGTAGTGGTTTGTCGTTGTCATCACTGCAATCTTGGAGGCTCTAGCGCTTTAGCAGCTGTGATATCTAGCTAACACTGACTAAATGGATGTTGAAACTACGACTAACAATTAGTAGCTTGAAAATTTTCACATTAACAAAGCATGAGTTAAGCAACAGACCAAGAAAGGCGTGAAATTTTATTAATTAGCTTATTCAGATATTGTTTCACTTTCCTAGCAATTGTAAAAGATTTGTAGTTTTATAGTGGTACAGCACCGTAGATTTTATTCCTTTCCAGTATTCCTTTGCATTTGCATCGTTATTGAACACTGTGCTCAGTATCATATTGTATCTAACAGGAGGTGATTAAAGCCATATCCTGCAAGGGCGATCCGATAAAGAATTTTTTTTATTTTGACGCGGCTGACGGTAAAGGAGTCATCGAGGACATTCCTCCATCTGCTGCTAACTGAAGCGTCGCCTAGTCATTGTAACCCTTTGGATCGTTGGCATCGAGCATGTAACAACTCTTGGATTAGCAGTATCTACTTGATTACAGGACCAGAACTATTGCAGTTTCGACCAGGAGGATCATATGCATGCTTGGGTTCTGTCAAAATCTGAACCAAGAAAAAGCCACGCATGTTTCCTTTTTGCTGATGGAATAGAATGCAACGCTCAGTGTTTTTCTACATCTCGCCATGAATGAATGAACGAAAGAACGAACCAGGCAGCAAGCAAGCAGTGGCTGATACACTCATGTGCAATTGTCAAAGGAAAAAAACAAATCTCGCTCTTAGGATACCATGCACACTAGCTTCGATTCGATGAACATGCTTAACATCTACCGACGACATGTTTCAAGTCTCCATGAAATTTTCTACCCTTGGGTTTGGTCTTAGCCTGCCCCCAACGTTTGACAGAGACAGCACCCTTGCTTCGTCTCGTCTGCCAAGTCAAAACCAAGAGACGGATCAACCCAGCTCGATCGCCCCATTACTTATATACACTAATATACTTGTATATAAACAACTACTCTATTCCAGTAGGAGTAGCCACTAGCGAAGAAGGAACGCACCAGACCACAGGCTTTGCTTCGTTGGCCTCTCTCATGTCTTATTCCCCGCTTCTCTCTATGGAACACGTCATGTCCCATTCACTTGACGCTACTTTATTTGGTTCAGTTCACCGAGAACTGGAAACAACAAATCACAGCCTCACAGGACGCACAATTAACTGATACTAGTATTGTAGTACTCTCTAGTGAGGTCAAAGCAAGATGCCTCGTTCGTCAACAATACGCATATATATATATATATATATATATATATATTCCCGTTGTTATTAATTGCCTAGTAATTCACCACGCAAATACACTAACAACGCATTGAACAAACAAGCAAGAGGAGCCGTCCAAAAACATTGAGAAATACTACACCAATTCAAGTTAAACTAGAGCGACCCAACGGGCTCCTAGGCGTTGGAGACCTCGCATAGTTGGCCACTTCCTCTCAGAACCCCCTCGTTTCGTCAACTCTTTTCAGCTGCAGCTGTCCTTCTCGCTTGACCCTGCCTCTCTCCATCGGGTCTCCCCACACGCGCAAATCAAAACAAATTAAGTTTAATTGTGGAAAAAAGCGTTTATTAATTTGCTGCTATTTCGTCACGTACGTTCAACTAGTTTGTCCAACCATTCACGACCAGCAGACCAATTCCAACAACTAATTCATTAATGAATGGAGCCGTCGTCGTCTCTTTCGTAGAAGGCTAGCACCAGTGCACCACCAGCAAACTAATATTCGGGCAACTAGTAGCTCACGCTCGTGCTCGTGCTCGTGCTCGTGCTGCTCAACGCAACACGTCTTTGAACCGTCGTCCATCCTCCCCCTCGTCACCGGTCGCGTCTCTCGTCTCATGCGCTGCATACAAAAACGCCATTTTTTGAAGCTCATCCCCAGTCTCTCGCAACCAACTCCACAGACATCGCCTTCTGAAACCATGGAGGAGGAGGTTCCTTGCTGCTTTCTGTGCCCAATCTCGCTGCACATCATGCGCGACCCCGTGACTCTCCCCACCGGAATCACCTACGACCGCGACGGCATCGAGCGGTGGCTCCTCACAGCCGCCACCTGCCCGCTGACCAAGCAGCCGGTGCCGGCCGACTGCGAGCTCACGCCCAACGCCACGCTGCGCCGCCTCATCCAGGCCTGGTGCGCGCTCCACCTCCCCGCCGACGATGAAGAAGCCCGCGTCAGCCCGCCGACGAAGCCCCCGACCGACGTCGCCCGCATCGCCTCGCTGATCGAAGCCGCTTCTGCAAGTACAAGCTCCTCGTCTCCGCAAGAGCAAGAGCTCCTCGCGGTGCTGCGCGAGCTCAGGAACGTGGCAGCGGAGAGCGAGCGGAATAAGAAGCTCATCGCGGCCGTCCCCGGCGCCGTGGACACTCTGATGGCTGTCTTCGCCGGATCATCATCATCATCATCATCAGATAGCAGAGGAGATAGCAAAGCCGTAGCTTGCGACGAGGCTCTCGAGATCGTCTGCTTGCTGAAGCTCTCGGAACAGTGCCTGGTTCGTGTGGTCGAGACGAACTTTGCGTCGGTATTGGACGCGCTTGTGTCCGCTCTGCAACGGTCGAACACGGCGTCCAGGGAGCACGCGGCGCAGCTTCTAGCGGACGTGACGGCCGCCATATCTCCTAACAAACTGGTGTCCCTCCCGGAGCAGGTGTTCCGGGAGGTCGTGCATCTCCTCAGCGACAGGCTGTCCAAGGCGGCAACCAAGGCCGGCCTGCGCGTTCTCGTCGGCACCACGTCATGGGGCCGCAACCGCGTGAAGGCGGTGGATGCCGGCGCGGTGGCGGTGCTGGTCGACATGCTCCTGGACGGTCCGGAGCGTCGCGCGTGCGAGCTGGCGCTGGGCGCGCTGGCCCGTCTATGCGCGTGCGCGGAGGGTCGCGCTGAGCTGGTGGCGCACTGCGCGGGCGTGGCGGCGGTGGGCAGCATGGCCCTGAAGGTGTCGGACGTGGCGACCGACAAGGCGGTGCGGGTGCTGAGGTCGGTGGCGAAGCACGCGGCGACGGCGGCGGTGGTGCAGGAGATGGCGCAGAGCGGCGCGGTAGGGGCGCTGTGCCTGGTGTCGGTGCAGTCGGACGGCGAGAGGACCAGGGAGCGGGCGCGGGAGACGCTGCGGCTCCATTCCAGGGCGTGGAGGAGCTCGCCGTGCTTGCATCAGTACCTCCGGGCCATGTACCCGCCGTGCTGATGATCAGTTGATCACTGATCAAGTGATCGGTATGTAATCGATTGTTTTTGGAGCTGTATTTTTGCCTGTTGATCCCGATCGGTGTGGCAGTTCAACAAGATCTAACTTATTGATGTTTTCAATAATTTGCTTCGTTGTATTATGTGCCGGGAGCAAGGGACCGAGTCTGCAGAATCTTAGGAGAGCATGGCAGTGGCAGTGGCATCCATGCCCATGCGTGCATGTTACTCCCTCCCTCCCTCCCTCCCTCCTAGTAGTCTGCAGTTATGGGCCTGTAACGTTTTGCTAGAGGCCCATTTCAGTGCTTTTCGGCCCAAACACTATAGAGTTCTTTGGAGTAGCCCAACTTGTCCTCGTGGTCATTTGGCCCATCTCGCATGTCAAAGTTCATTCCACTTGTTTCCGCCGCGAGACGAAGGCATCTCATCTTTCCCCTATGACCGTGCCTGTTGCATTCAGATGGATTCAATAATTCGTCTTAAAAAAAAAAAAGGATTCATGAATTAGCAGCCAAGGGGAAGGAATCTACTGACTGCAGCAGCAAGAAAGAATCCTTCTTTTTTTCTTCAGAACAGCAAACTGAAATACTACTACTAACTACTTGTAGTAATTCCTGTCACAGCAACAGCCAAAAGACGAGCTACTGCAGTACGTATCTCCTTCCTTGAGTGACCATGGAGGAAGCAGCTGCCCACCTGTGTCGGTGGAGGACGAGGACGCATCCATGTCCGTGTGGCCATTATTGCCACGTCACCAGTACAACCTCGCTGGACGAAGGATGATCATGTGTGCCAGGCTGGTGGCTAGGACTCCGAGGTGTCGGCAATGGCTTGGTATGCGGGTTTTAAGTTACGACGAGCATCCATTACCGACGATTAATCCCCTTTCTTTGCTGTGAAAATTAAACTCGCATTCCAATGAAAAGAAATGAAACCCTCCTGTAGTTAGGGTACTCCAGCAGGGAGTGAGGGACAGACAGACATGCTGTTGCTGTTTTATGGGACTGAAGAACAGAATCATTGAGCCACATGGTCCATCATCCCCGTCCATGGCTGGTTGTAGGAGTGCTGCTAAAAGCAAAGCAATACAACTCTCACTTCTCGGCACCTTTTCCTCTTCCTTCCAATAGTAATTACTGTACCAAGCAAGGAACAGCAGCCCCATATATATGGACACGTAGATGCTCAAATATAATTCTATCTTTTTTCCAAAAAAAAAAAAGAATTGAGAGAAAGTAAAAGCAACGACAACGTAGAGAGGATTTGCAGTGCCGTGAGGAGAGGTAGGAAACAGACAGGAGTTAATCACGCAAAATGCATGGCGGAGGGAGATCTGGGGCGAGCCGTCCCAGCTGCTCCGTGATTTGCGTTGTCAAACCGAATCAGAGGAGATCTCATTGTGGTTAGATTAGGACTATTCCATTTCACAAAGATCACACAGTAATTCACAGAAATAAACTCAATTTAACAGAAAAATAGGATTTTTTTTTTTTTTACATATTCGAAAGGAGCCTAAGGAGATGACGATCGCTATCAAGGATTCATTTTTTGTCTACAGTTGGAGAAATGAATGAATTACAGATGTCACCTCCAACTGTTATGTTTGATCCTGTGTGGCAGGTTGCTTTGACAGAGCATCTCCAACAGAGTGATTTATCTTTTCTTTGGACCGGCAGTAGAAGAAGCAACAGCAGTGGTACTCCAGTAGTTAGCGACTGGTAAGAGGAGCAAATCTTCCCTTCCCTCTGATCAAAGAGAAGATGCGTCGTTAGTACTCCGTGGCAGCGAGGAGGCAGGAAAGCGGCGAAGGAGCAATAAAAATAAGATTAATTTGACACATGATATTATAATTTTGTAAAATTTAAAATAAATTAGTATATGTCATACATTTATAAAAAAAACTTTTTTATAAATAACATAGCAACAATATATTTTAAATTTTATAAAATTGTTACTACACGTATCTAACTGGCCCGTAAAAATTCTGTCTTTACCTAGCACCAGCACGTTCCCCCATTCCGCCGATCACTCTCCTTGCCCTCCAGGCCTCCACAGAGATTAGCAGAGCAGCACCGTGCAGATGGATGCCGCGGTCACCATCCACCTTGGTGTCTAGAATCTACTATACGATGCCGAAGGGCGCCGCCATTACCATGCGCCTCCTCGTGTTCATCCTCGCCGCGGCGGTGGCGGCCGCGGCAACGCACCCGGCCGACCTCGCCGTGCTCCAGGACCTCCGCAACTCCCTCACCAACGCCGACCTGCTCCGCTGGCCGGAGGACGACGCCGACGCCTGCGCCTGGCCGCACGTCTCCTGCGACCAGTCCGGCCGCGTCGACAACCTCGACCTCAAGCTCCTCGGCCTCGCCGGCGAGCTCCCCGCCTCCGTCTCCAGCCTCGCCGCGCTCAAGGACCTCAGCCTCCAGGGGAACCGCCTCTCCGGCCCGCTCCCCTCCTTCCGCGGCCTGGCCTCACTCGAGCACGTCTACCTCAACGACAACGCCTTCGACTCCATCCCCGCCGACTTCTTCCAAGGCCTCGCCGGACTCCTCGTCATCTCGCTTACAAACAACCGCGACCTCAACGCGTCCTCCGGCGGATGGACGCTCTCCGACGACCTCGCCGCCACCTCGCCGCAGCTGCAGGTCCTCCAGCTCGACAACTGCAACCTCGTCGGCGCCATTCCGGACTCCCTCGGCACCATGAGCAGCCTCCAGAACCTCACGCTCACCTACAACAGCCTCACCGGCCCCATCCCCGCATCCTGCAACGGCTCCGCCCTCCAGGTGCTCGAGCTCAACAACCAGCAAGGGGAAACCAAGCTCTCCGGCCCTATCGACGTCGTCGCCACCATGACCAGTCTCCAGACCCTCTGGCTCCACGGCAACCAATTCTCCGGCCCGATCCCGGAAGACATTGGCGTCTGCACCGCTCTCACAAGCCTCAGGCTCAACAACAACCTGCTCATCGGTCTCGTGCCGCCGAGCCTCGCCACCATCCCCCAGCTCAACGAGGTGCTGCTCGACAACAACAATTTCCTCGGTTCCGTCCCGGCGCTCAAGGCGGGCAACTTCACCTTCTCCCACACCGGCTTCTGCGCCGAGAAACCAGGGGTCGCCTGCTCGCCGGAGGTCACGGCATTGCTCCAGTTCCTGGCCCAGGTGGAGTACCCCACCGCGCTCCTCAGTTCTTGGACTGGAAACAATCCTTGCGGGACTTGGCTCGGCGTTACCTGCAGCTTACAAGGCCATGTCACGGGGCTCAATTTACCCGGCCATGGCCTCAACGGCACCATCAGCCAGAGCCTCGGTGATCTCACCAACCTCTCCAACATCAAGCTCAATGGGAACCACCTCACTGGCCGAGTGCCAGATAGCCTCACCAATCTCACCTCGCTCCAGGAACTGGACCTATCCATGAACGACTTGTTTGGGCCACTGCCAAACTTCAAGCCCGCCGTGAAGGTGAATGTTTCTGGCAATCTCAACTTCAACAGCACAGCACCGGATACACCAGTAAATGATGATACCCATCATCCAGCAACGCCTAGCACACCGACCGCACCAAGACAGCGGGTCAGTCCATCAGCCAGTCAAGGAAGTGAGAATAAACATTCATCAGTCACGGTGTTGGCGACCACCATTCCTGTTGCATTGAGCGTGGTGGCTCTGATATCGGTCGGTTTAGTGTTCTTCTGCAGGAAAAGAGCACCAATGCCGCCTCAGGCAGCCTCTGTTGTCGTCCACCCCCGTGATAGTTCAGATCCAGATAACTTGGCCAAGATCACCGTGGTCACCAACGGCAGCAACAGTGGCGCATCTCAGGGTAACACACATTGCGGAGGAAGCAGCAGTGTGTTTGGTGATGTTCACACGATCGAGACACAGAATTTCAAGATTTCTGTCCAGGTCCTCCGTGGTGCCACCAAGAACTTTTCCCAGGAGAATGTGGTTGGCCGTGGGGGCTTTGGTGTTGTTTACAAAGGGGAGCTGCACGATGGCACCATGATTGCCGTGAAGAGGATGGAGGCTGCTGTTGTCAGCAACAAAGCTTTGGACGAGTTCCAGGCTGAGATTGCCGTCCTAACCAAGGTCCGGCACCGTAATTTGGTGTCAATCCTGGGCTACTCAACTGAAGGGAATGAGAGGCTGCTGGTATACGAATACATGCCTAATGGGGCTTTGAGCAAGCATCTGTTCCACTGGAAGCAGTTTGAGCTGGAGACTCTCTCGTGGAAGAAGAGGCTAAATATCGCGCTCGATGTTGCTCGTGGAATGGAGTATCTGCACAACCTGGGCCATCATCGCTTCATTCACAGGGATCTCAAATCAGCAAACATTCTCCTCGGTGATGACTTCCGAGCAAAGGTCGCAGATTTTGGGCTAATGAAAGATGCTCCAGATGGAAACTACTCTGTGGCAACTAGGCTTGCTGGAACCTTTGGATACTTGGCTCCTGAATATGCAGGTAAAATTTCTGTCGCATCCCTTCACTAATTCCTATTTCCAGATGTTACAAATTCACGGTTTGATCAACTACCATGCATGCTTCTTTAGTTATGTTATTGCCATGACTTAATAGAAGAGTGCCTATGCAAATATGATTTGGCCTTTTTGGTTGATAGCTTTGTCATATGACCATCATAATCATCTAGGACCTTCTGATGACCTGGCAGTTTTGTATGAAGTTTGAATAGTAGTTCTTGATTTACTTCATGAGACTATTAAAATTATTTTGAACATTGGGCAATCAATAAAATTGTTACTCTGTCCAGTATTGTTGGATCGTTGAACTTTCTGTTGATCTGGCTAATAAAAATATGGCCAATTGTTTCATGTAAATTTCAATACTAGTGTTTATCTTGTGGTGCTGCTACCTTTTTTTGTGGCTGTTTGGTTGATGATAAGCTGCTGTTGTGATGACTGTGCAGTGACCGGAAAGATCTCGACAAAATCAGATGTCTTCAGCTTCGGGGTAGTGCTGATGGAGCTGATAACCGGGATGACTGCTATTGATGAGAACCGTGCGGAGGAGGAAACCCGATATCTGGCGTCCTGGTTCTGCCTGATCGGGAAGGATGAGGACAAGTTGAGAGCGGCCGTTGATCCTGCTGTGGAGCTCACCGACGAGACTTTCGAAAGCATCTGCGTGATCGCGGAGCTTGCGGGCCACTGCACTGCCCGGGAGCCCGCGCAGCGACCGGACATGGGGCATGCCGTTAACGTGCTGGTCCCGATGGTTGAGAAGTGGAAGCCTGGTAGCGACGACGCCGAGGACTACCTGGGCATCGACCTGCACCTGCCGCTGCTCCAGATGGTGAAGAGCTGGCAGGACGCAGAGGGTAGCCTGGCAGACGGGAGCATTCTGAGCCTTGAAGACAGCAAGGGCAGCATCCCTGCTCGCCCGGCCGGGTTTGCCGAGTCGTTCACCTCGGCGGACGGCCGGTGATGACCGATGAGGAAACATCGTCTTAGTTATGGACTGAATAAGTACATGTGAGGGGGAGCTGAGTTCTTTCTTGTAGGCAGTAAAAGACAGCGCATCTTCTTCTCTCTGTAGATAGTTACAGTATTTTCCCTCCTTTTTTTTTTCTTTTCTTTTGAAATAGGATGGCTTTTCTGTTATTCCAATCTTGAGACTCAAGCCTCTGGCTTTTCTTAGCCATTATCATCAAGAGATGACACGAGCAAGTGGTGCGTGCAGATAATTCAGTGCCAGTATGTTCCTAAGCATTGTTCCAAAAGCATCTGAAGATTCTGAACAATTGACGTGATCACTCACTCGGCTTGCGCCTGTATTTGCGCTGATTTTCTTAGGCTGAAAGCGACAGGCAATTGATCAACCTACTTGCTGCGTCGCTCTCCAGGACCAGATTAACAGGGGACGTTAACTTGGTGGACTCATGATTTGCCGACATGGAAATCAAGAAAATTAAATCAAGGGTCCACGAACAAGAAGACACTGCTCTGCTCTTACCACACCTGCGGCCTAAATGTGGGTCGAGGGAGGACAATGACACGAGCATAAGGAAGCGAGAAAGGAACATACGCGCGGCCCATTTATGGTTTGGACCCAAAAAGCCCACTTACCAGTGCCCGCCTCTGCTCCTATAAACGGGTACTAGGGTTCAGCGCCCCGCAGACGCCCGCCGCCGCCACCGCTCCCCAACGCTCCACACCTCCGAAACCTAGCCGCGAGAAGCACCAAGGAATGGTACGACCACCGACCTCGGCCTCTCTCCTCCTACTCTTCTTTGCGTCGTCTGTGGATTCTTTCCGCTCTAACGTGTCGCTTGTTTGTGGTGTTTCGGGTTCGCAGGGGAAGGGTACGGGCAGCTTCGGCAAGCGCCGGAACAAGACGCACACGCTCTGCGTGCGATGTGGCCGCCGCAGCTTCCACCTACAGAAAAGCACCTGCTCCTCCTGCGGCTACCCCGCCGCCCGCATCCGCAAGTGTAAGATGCCCGCTAGATGTCTTCAACTTTTCTCTTTGTGTGGCACTATGTTCTGCATCTCGAATGCCTGTGCATGTTGTTCTATGCATGTGGATTGAAATGCATATATTATGACGGCCGTTAATTCGTATCTAGATGTTATATATGGAACTGAAAGCCAGATGCAATGGTTGATCTCCCTGTGATTTTCTCTACTAGTAGAGATGTCTAACCAGTTTTGTACTTGGTATATTCGATATGAAGTGGGAATTGACGAAGAAAACATTGGTCCGTGTTTTTCGTAATCCGTGACGGACAACCATTTCTCCAAGCTGATCCAACTGTTGGATCCGACTCTGTAAAAGCAGAACGATTGTTTCATAAAGTCTTATAAGTGGGTTTCCTTCACTTTGAATGTGTTATTGTGTCCTGTTTTCTTGGTCATTGCCCTCACTGGCGATCCTGACACTATCTTTTTGGTTGATACTTGCTCCCCTACACTTTGTTCTTTGTATTTAGGAAGTGCAGTGATGAAATATGAAAGCTATACGCATGTCAGACTTCAGAGATGCAACTGCATTAATGAGAAGATATTTCATATTCTGAGCATTGTAGTTTCTGTCATTTCTGCCAGCATAATATAGTGGTGTTCTAAAAAAATTTCTCCGTTTGATTCTTTTTTTCTGGCATTTCATGCACCTTGATATTTGAGTCTGGCAGCCTCTTACCATTCTTTTCATGGAGGGTCAAGTGATGTGAGATAAACTGCAACAATATGATGGAGTTATACTCCTATGATTCCCAATTTCTTAAGTCTCTGATGATCCCTTTACATCCATCTGTGGTACTTTCTTTGCCTCATGTGTTTGTCAGATTGTGTTGTGGCAATGCTTGCTCGCTTGCTAGTTTTTAACGTAAACATCGCCTGAACCATCTGCTTGATTTTTTTTTTCTGTTGTCCCTATACACCATTTCAGTGGCTGGAGTTCACTTGTAATCTTTGTAAGTGTATTGTAAACCCAATATCTGGCATGTGTTTAATTAATCACAATGTATTGATTGTCAGGCTTAAGCTGTTCTATTGTGCTGTTTCTGTTAATTAATTGATTTAGTTTGTCATGTTCATTGATCGTTAAACCTGTCAAACTTGCGCTATTTGAAAATTATTGACTACATTGGACTTGGTTTTAACGAGATTCATCATTTCAGATAACTGGAGTGTGAAGGCCATCAGGCGCAAGACCACTGGAACTGGAAGGATGAGGTACTTGCGCCATGTGCCGAGGCGCTTTAAGAGCAATTTCAGAGAAGGTACATCAATCTTTGCAAATTAAGTTATTGGAATTCTCATTTGCAATGTTATCCTATTCTAATTTGTTTCTTTTTTTTTATGTGATCCAGGGACTGTCGCTACCTCGAAGAAGAGAGCTGCTGCCAACTAAGTCTTTATTTCTCATGTCCAGAAAGCTAGATTTTGAAAGCAGTTTGCACGGATTGTACTTTTGAAACTTCTAATACTATGAAATTCTGATATGGTACTATTTATTTCTTGCATGCTATCATGCGTTAGAAAGCATGGTTTGTTTGGCGCTCCTGGTGAATGCATGCGGTTACCATTCGTCATATTCGTGTAGTATCAGTCAATCCTGTTTCAGGTTGTTCCTGTTTATTCGAATTTGCTCTAACTAGTGTCGACAATTGAAAACGGGAGGGAATAGTACGCTGGAAAATATAAATTCTGTTAAACAGTTTGGCAGTCAATTCGCCGCCATATTTCCAGTACATGTAGCAAGTGCCTGGTACGCTAAGATCCTTTTACAAACGCGTGGAAGGACGGTAGATAAATATAAGGGAATGGGAAATGATGGACATGAACGGCAACGGCAATCCGATCGTCATAGCTGCACAAAGTGCCGTGGGGAAGTATCAGTATTCAGTGGCCGCCGGTCGCCGCATCCTTCACGGCGTCCGCCGCGCCCTGAGCCATCTGCGCTGCTTGGCCAGCGGTCTATGATGCATCGAAAGGCCAGCGGTAGCGTTAGGGGAGACACGGTTTGATCTTTGAAGGAAGGTGCGTTACGAGCCTGTACCTGCTGAGCAGCGTCGGCTGCATGGTGCTGCTGCTGCTGCGCGCTATCGGCGGCGGCGGAGGCGTGGTCAACGGCGGAGCCGGCAGCGTTTTTGACGGACTGCATCGCATGCTCCGCCTGGCACTGCACATGGACGAACTACGAAGTCCCAGCACGATTACCATTCTTGATATCTTACTGAAATGGATTGCTCACCTCTGTCTCGGCTTGAGACTTGCCGGACTGGAAGGATTGCTCAATATTCGACATGGTCCTCTTCTCTTCTTGATGTAGCTGCTGAGCTTTCTTCTCTTCAATTGAATTGATCTTTGCACTGCAGAATACAATGCTTTGATCGAGTTTATATAGTGAACGGACACGGAAGCACTTGTGATCAGGAGCGGTCCCCGCTAATTAGGGAGGCACGCCTAATTTAGAGTGCTCAAAATAGGAGATGCTGGAAATAAACCATGGTAAATAGCGCTCAAAAGCATGGTGGCCAATGCTGTTAGCTGTTAACCATGGCAATTACAGGAAAAGCTTCAGGGATAACTCTGTTGAAAAATTATTTGCAGTGTTTACAGCCTTTACAGGATGATACAATTCAAGGGCGATTGACCCAATCAACACTCAGGGAATAGCTAACAGGGATCCGCCATTGATTCTAAAATAACAACGCAGCTTATTGCTTCATGAGAAGCTATCAAGGTTTAGGAACAGGGACCCTGAAAATAATTCTTGCGAACTAGTCCAATCTATGACGAAGCTGCTGCATCTGAATGCAGATATGGGGCAAAGTGTTTCAGAGCCTCCTCATATACAGGCCTTTTGAAATCAACTGCCTGTTGTTCAAATGAGAAGAAATTTAGATGTCCAGAAGCGGTGAAAATAAGATGAAATCGAGGTCAGAAATTACCCACCTTTTCAATAACTTGCTGCGGTGTCATCCATGTCCATTCACCAAACTCCGGCTTCTCAGATCCATCACCGTTGAGATTAATCTCATCTTCCTTTCCAGTAAATCTAAATAAAAACCTGTTGTTTTGCATATGGCCACAAGTTATACGCAACAAAAGAACCTTCTACAAAGCAAGAAAAGTTTTAATGGCATACTCGCTCCGTTTTTTAATTGTTGTCGCTGTTGACTTTCAATTCTAACTTTGATCATTCGTTTTATTCAAAAAATTAGTTCAAATATGTAAAATTTTAAGTTGTGATTCAAATAACATTAATGATAAATGAAATTATAACAAAATATATGATATTTATTAAAAATATTTGAATCAGACGAATGGTCAAAGTTAAAGTTAGAAGTCAACGACGACAACAATTAAAGAACGAAAGGAGTACTTCTCATTCAAAAAGCCATTTAGGTATTCTGTTAACTATATTTTCTGTGCCAATCTGAAACTGGTAAAGACATTTACTTTCACTCATTCAAAAAGAGAAATTGATGTCAGGATCTTGTATGCAGCTAGCCAGCTAATGTTTGGCACTATCAATCAGCTATGCATTATCCCAGTAAGCGTTGTTGGAGTGTTCTGACAGTTTGAAACAGAGAAAACGCAGTGCATTCTGAGTTGATAGGGAATTAAGCTGACTTACCATTTCTGAGCTTGTCCTTTCCAATCCGTTCCCCACCTAGCTTTGAGCTTCTCTCTCACTTCAGGTGGGAAATCATATGTTAACCAGTTAGGAGTCTACACAGAGATACGCATAAATAATCAGGAACAGGAAGGTTGTGGGGGAAGCGGATGGATGAAAGGCAATTCAAGTGACCTCGGCCACAATCTCCGCAGATGTAACACCCGTTTCTTCTCTCAATTCCCTAAAGGCAGCTGCTCTTGGATCTTCCCCCTGGTCTATACCACCCTGTGGAGTTTGCTGAATGTTAGTATTCCCTTATCTCTCGAAAGAGAGAAAAAAAAAATGAAGGCAAGCTTCTCTCAAAGGGGGATAAAAATAAAATTGCCAAAATCACTGAATCACCTGAGGCATCTGCCACGCGCTGGGGATGTCTAACCTAGAAGCCGAGAAAATCTGCAGATGTGAAAGAGAATGAATCCGTTAACCGCTTACAATCCCTCCCAACGGAGCTGGCAGAGCCGACACGCAAAGAGTGATACTAGAAGGGTAAGCTGAGGTGTGGACTTGCCTTGGTGAGAGATGGGTCGGCGAGGCAGATGCCGACGTTGGTGCGGTAGCCCTGCGGCGGCGCGTCCATGGAGGCGATGGGGACGAGCGGCGATGGCGAGGCGGAGCAAGAGCAGGCCAAGGAGGTTGAGGGGGGTGGGGTGCCGGTGATCCGGCTGAGGCGGAGCGTGGAGCAGGAGGCTGGGCGGCTGCGGTGGACGATGGGGTTTAGAACCAGGCACCGTGCGGCGATCACCATCTTCCCGTGGTTGGGAGGAGTAATCGTGGCTGCGATTGCCCAAATCCATGGACGTAGATGGCAGGCGGGCCCGTACACCATTTCGGCCCGTGGGCTTTTTACAAATTGGTCACATGGATAGAGGCAGCAGCGAGTGAAGTTTCTTTCTTTTCTCTTTCCTTTTTTTTTTTTTTTGAGTCGGAGTGAAGTTTCATTACACTAGAGACCATGGTAATCTCTTTGAAACCCCAAGAGTCCATTCCTGGCAGTTTCTTTCCGGATAAAGTTCCATGCAACGCTACAAGAAATTATATGGAAGAAAAGACGTGTAAAAAAACATTTGTTAATTGTCATGAATTCAGTCCAGTAAGTTCGCAAAGGCACAACATTAATGCGATTTTTTGCGAACTAGGATATTAATGTGATTAGTATTATCTATAATTCGCTCTTCTTCTTTTTTCTTTGCTGGGGAGACGACATTTTAATTGAGCATTTAATCTGGTTACTGTGATGACAAAAAAAATCTGGTTGCTGCGACATCTCTTGGAGGTATGATTTTTTGTTAAAAAAAAAAAGGTTGCAGAGATCTTTTTGGACACCAGTGGGAGAATGAGCATCAGCTTGCAGCAACAATAATCTGAAAGAGATTTTTTTTGTTAGCCCTGAGACGGTTACTGTTCCTGCGAGGACGAATTAGGAAATGGGTGAGCAGTTACGACGTGCTGTTTGTGGCCCTGGCAGATCACGGTATTCATAAAGGATGCGTGGACGCGCTTACCACACGTAATCCATGGCGGCGTCACGTTAAAACAAACAGGCAGGTCACCGGAGGACGCCCACGTGTCGCCAGCGCGGACCGCCGCGCCGGCCGGCCGCGACCCGCGGGACGAAACGAAAAAATCTGCGGCGTCTCTAGCCGAGCCGACTGCCTCCAAGAAACGAAACGGAAATGAAATGAGGCGCCGCGCCCGTCCCACGTTTTCCCTCCCTCCTCTCCCCGCCCGTGTGGACCCACGGCGACTGCAGGAGGGGCCCCGCGGTGCAGACTCCTCTCCTGCCTTGGTTGTCAAGGAAAGACCCATTCGGGCCACGAGGCGGCCCCCCGCCTCAGGCAAGGGAAGGAACCGCCTTAATTCCCCTTATAAAACCCTCCTCCCCCTTGTTATCCGCTCTGCTTCTCAATTCCAACACCAGAACACAAGAGCGACAGGGCTCGGTCCGAATTCTTTCACCAATCCGATGCTAGACTAGCAGCCGAAGAAGAAGCCTTGTGGTGAAGGTGAAGGAAGGATCCACCACGACCCGCCCCAGCAGCAGGTCATCATGGGCGAGGTCGCGCTCGCCACCTCCCCGCCGCCCACGACCGTCCTGCCGGTCATCTTCGTCGACGGCGACCAGACCATCGACCTGGGCACTGTGACCGTCCAGCCGTCCCTGGGCGTGAAGAAGCTGCAGGCCGTGGTCGCGGACCGCGTGGGACTCGCGCCGAACCAGATCTCCGCGTCGCTCGCGCGGCCGAGGCGCGCGCGCCGCGTGCCGCTCGGCGAGGCCACCGACCTCGTCGCCGCCGTCGCGCGCGAGGGGTCCGGGTGCTAC
>BCLH01000314.1:51669-72932 GCA_001602315.1 Zoysia pacifica | reverse complement strand
GCCGTCGCGCGCGAGGGGTCCGGGTGCTACGTCCAGGCCGAGCTCCGCCGGTCCCGCCGCGACCGACGGGGCGGCCGCTCCCGCCGCGACAAGAAGCAGCAGCAGCCGGCGGCGACGCAGACGGAGGCGAAGACCATCCTGAAGCGCCTCCCGCCAACGGATCTGGCGTCCCTGGCCGCGCCCGCGCCGGTCCTGTTCGGGGCCTGGGACTACGACTACGAGGCGCAGCTGCGGGAGCTGCAGCGCCAGCGCGAGTGGTTTCTCGTCAACACCCAGGCGCCGGATCCGTACTTTCCGCTCGCCGCGCCCGAGGTGGAGGACCCGACGACGCTCTGGAGGTCCCCGCGGTCGTCGCGGTGCCACGAGTGCGAGGCGGCCGCCGCGGACATGCGCCAGCCGGCCTTCCACTGGTGCGTGCGCGACGCGGTCACCGTCGGGTTCCGCTCCCACGTCGGACCCATCGAGCGCCCGGTCAAGAAATCCCCACCGCCGGCGAGCATGGCCGTCTATTAATTCGTTAACAAGTACTATACGGAGAGATTAAATCAACAATTGTAAAGGAAGGAAAAGAGAAGCTGAAATTAGGGATCGCGAGGTTGCGTGCCGGGTGGGTTTCTGCCGCCAGCGAAGCACGGTCTCCAGTAGCTACCACGAGCGTGTCCGTAGAAGCTACTCGTCGACTCCGGGACGGCGAACGAGTCCATCCAGGCTGGGGCGCGGCTGGCCCCCTTGTTTTTATTGTTTTCTTTTCTTTCACAATTTCATGGTGTGAGAGAGAGAGAGAGAGAGAGAGAGAGATTTGTTCTGCTGGTATATCAAAGTGGTATATGCAGAAGATTTTATAGTGTGATGATGATGAAAAGTGTCTCTTATGACTTTACTGATACCCTCTTCGTTTTTTAAACTTTTAAATTTAATTTTGATTATTTATTTTATTTAAAAAAATTTAATAAATTTTATATATTTTTATATAATTTAATTTTTATTAAAATTTTTAAATAAGACAAAGAAGTTAAAGTTAATCGTAAAAGTTAATTTTTAAATAAGATAAAGAGTTAAAATGGTGACATTAATTTAATAAAAGAGAGAGAGAATTTTTTTATTACTCCTTCGATGTTTTCGATGCGTGGAGCCCTTCACGGATCGGACAGGTCAAATGCGTACTGAAAAATTCCTCGCAAAAAAAAATGCGGACTGAAAATGATCAATTCTAGTGCCCCGATGATAATTGTCCACGTACACACATTTCCCATCCTCGACGGAAACGGATGCTACTAACCAAGTCGTCGCCATCCACCGTACCGCGTTGCACGGTGCGTAACCACGCTCGATGACGACACGTTGTGTGATCAGATTGCTGTTCCTTTACATGTAAATGACGTTAATAGCACAAGCAACGTGCACAGTACTTGTACCATCGCGTAAGACTTTTTAACCGTCCAGGCAGTACGAGCTCCGACTTCTTTTTGCATTGTCTGTAGAAAAGCTGCTTCTGTTACTACTCTCTCCTTTTCATTCTTTTCATTTTTATAAGTAGTTTTAGTTTTAAATATGAAAATTAAGTAAATATAAAAAATACAGATACCAAAAAAATGAAAAAAAAATAAAGATAAAAATTTATTAAAAAGAGAAAAAGTGTATTGAAAATAGAAAAAAAATGTATTAAAAAATGAGAATAAACACATATAAAAAAATAAATTTTAAATATTAGAATAATTTATATTTATGAACAGAGCGTATTACTTTGGTTATTTCGAACAAGAACATGTTTTTTATTTTATTGATGAGAAAGGGAGAGCTCTATTGACTAATCAATATTAGTAATACACTCTTGACTAATCAATTGCTCAACGCACCATGGAACCTGCGTAGGCCAAGAACATGTCGTCTGGTGTGGAGGAATCGGTTGGAAAATGGGATCCGTTCAACAGCGTTGCTGCTACGGTCCTAAACAATGGGCGCCCTGCTGCTTGGTTTCAGTTGCATATATATATATATATACTCCGTATCTGGGAAACAAACATTGATTGAAAGCCTGTCTCAAACGGAGGACTACTCTGATTAATCTAAAACTGTTATAAACTTTTGTAAATTTTAAAATCATCAGATGGTACTCATTTGATATTTATAATTTTATTTCTTCTTTTGCCGCCCGACCGAAAAGGCGGCAGAAAGACCACGAATTCCAGGTTGGACAGCTGCGGGAGGCATTGGGCCGGCTGTTATGTTATAGTAGCATCCTATGGTGACAACGTGACATTGGGCCTCTGCATGAAACAGTCGAGGGCCTAGGAGCAATTGCGGCACTAGTTTTCACAGCGAATAACTCCTATTTTACTTATTCAACTATCGCGTTTTGTTCATTTTTTCTCTCTCAACTAAAACAGTCGATATTTTAACTCTCTCAACTATTTAACCTGTTCATTTTTCCTCTCTCGGCTATTTTAACGGCGGTATTGTCCAATGTAGTAAGGTGATATGGCAGTTTTGCTGACGTGGTAAAGTGACATAACAAAATTTGTTGACGTAGACATTGATTTGGTCTGATTTTATTTTAAATTAGAAAATAAATACTTAATAATCTCAAAAAAAAATCAAAAATTTGCAAAAATTTAAATCATTTTACAAAGAACAAATTTTGTTTTGGGACCAAATTCGAATTGGAAACAAATATTATTTAAAAAATTAGAAAAGAAATAACCATAAAAATAATATGTCTTTTAAATTTTGTATAAATAAATCTATTTCGAATTTGGAGATGAGTCCAAAACAGAATGTGTTCCTCATGAAGATATCTATCATATTTCAAAGTTTCATATTCATCCGAGTTTCAAAAGTCATATTTTTAGGCAAAAGACTAAGATGCTGCTGAGTCGCCATTCCATTATATTTTTTTCTGAATTTTTTAGAAATAAATATATTTTGAATTTTGAGATGTGTCTAAAACAAAAGTTATTCGTCAAAGTTTCAAATTCATCCGAATTTAAAAAATCATGTTTTTAGGCAAAACAGTAGGCTCCTGCTGAGTCGTCGTTCCATTATAATTTTTTTTCTGAATTTTGTAGAAATAAATATATTTCGAATTTGGAGATAACTCTAAAACAACAGTAGTTCCTCATGAATATATCTATTGAAGTTTCAAATTCATCCGAGTTCATAAAGTCATGTTTTTGAGATAAATAGGAGGCTACTGCTTCAAAAACATGACTTTACGATCTCGGATGAATTTGAAACTTTAGAGAATGATATATCTATTCATAAAAAAAAAATTTGTTTTAGACTCATCTCTAAATTCGAAATATATTTATTTATACAAAATTCGAAATACAAATTTATAACGATACGTGACTTAGTAGCAGCCTACTGTTTTGCCTAAAAAACATGAGTTTCCTAGCTCGAATGAATTTGAAACTTTGAAAGGTGATAGATATCTTCATGAGGATCAGCTTTTATTTTGGACTCATCTCCAAATTCAAAATAGATTTATTTATACAAAATTCGGAAGACATATTATTTTTTATGGTTATTTTTTCTAAATTTTTAAAATAAAATTTGTTTCAAATTTGAAATTGGTCCAAAAACAAAATTTGTTTCTTATAAAATTATTTAAATTTTTGCAAAAATTTATAATTTTTTTAAATCTTTAAGTATTTGTTTTCTAATTTAAAATAAAATTAGGTCAAATCGAGTATCCACGTGAGTGGATTCTGTCACATCACCTTGGCACGTCAGCAAAACCGCCATGTCACTCTGTCACGTTGAACAAAACCGCCGTCGAAACAGCCGAGGGAGAAAAAACGAACGGATTGAATAGTTGATGGAGTCAAAATATGTGGTATTTCAGTTGAGGGAGAAAAAGCGAACAAACACTATAGTTGAGAGAGTCAGACTTATTCCTTTTCTTACTGGGTGCTGTCTACTTTGTTGGGCTCTTTCGGTTTTTTTCGGGCATAAGAACTAGAGTTAATTTCCTAAAACCTCAGGTTTTATGATTTTGTTTCACAAAATCCCATATATTTTAGTCTGTGTCATTTAATCATGAGTTTTATAGTCATATTGTTTCACAAAATCACATATATATCGAGAAATGATTATAAATATAAGCTGTAAATTTTAACTTCATGTGTGCATGGTGTATAAATTTTTATTAATTTATATACATGAAATTATTAAGTGAGATGCAAGCACAGAATATCTCAATATAAAAGTTTAACATTCACATTGTTTTGTCAAAGGTGATATTTTATGAAATATTATAACTATAAAACTCGTGGTTAAGTGATGCAGACAAAAATATATGAGGCTTTGTGAAACAATGCCTATAAAACCTGATGTTTATGACATTTACTCTAAGAACTATCTTTTTCTTTCCTCGGGAATGTCTGTACCCATTTCTTTTTCTTCTGAATATAATGACACATCTTTCATGCGCGTTCTAAAAAAAACTGCAACCACTTGGTAATTTCTGTGCAGCCACCAGTCTACTCTAAAACAGCTTTTCCATGAGTTCAAAAGGGAAGATGGAACAGGTTCAGAACTTGCAGCTGTTACCATGAGAATCATGCAAGCTTTAAAAAATAATTTGGATGCAAAAGCAAAGTAATACAAGGATTTTTCATCCCTTTTGCCTGATCCAATATTGCAGGTGTTGCAATGCCTCTCTGGTGAAGGATTGACTTCATCAGGTGGTAGCGCCCAAGTGCGAACTGATGGTGGCAATAGCAGTGGAGCTTCAAGAGCAGCTGTCATGCAGTCAAGGAGAGGTCTGTCAGATCCACCGACTATTTAGTGACAGATACACCGCCTATTTTAGTATGTTTTCTTACAGCATTTATGAAACATTATCCATTTTGATTCTTTTCCTGTGGTGCTATCAGATTCGGTTCATTCAACCTGTTATTTGAGGAGATCTATCAAAAGCAATGTGGCTGATCCGTTCCAGATATTGAGTTGCGTGAATCACCGAGACTTGCAGTTGCTGTAATACAGAGCTTTCCTGAAGCGTTTTGGGTATGACCTTTGCTGCTCGTTACTCAAACTTCCTGTTTGAACGTAAAAAAGATTTGACTCTTCTGAAAATTTATTGTTTTAAGTGTTGACCTTGCTCGTTATGGCCCTTTAAAACTACCTCCGCGATCTGCAGGCCTTTCATTGAGAATAACAAAGCTCCGGGAAAAATATGTGAAGCACACGCCTGAGCAACTTGATGTGCTACTTGGCAATTTGTTTGACGGTGAACAAGACGTGCTTGATACCTCAAAAACGATTGATTTGGTTCAGTTATCTGTAAATTGGAGCCCCTGTTCTATTGGGGGTCGAATAGCTGCTGTATCTAGTTCTAGGTCGTAGCAGGCTTGTAAGTTGTATTAAACATTTTGTGCTTTTAGCGGCAGCTTTATCAAGCATCTGGTCTTGATACAAATGGGTGGGAGACCGGTAGCTGACTAATCCGACTGTTGTGCGTTCCTGTCTGTAACTTTATGTCGTGCTTATCTATCCTCCATCGTTACCAATATGTTGGTGTCTATGCCATGATTAGTTTGTCCTAGAAACTTTTTGTGACCTGAGTTGTCATTTGAAACAGTACTTTTTACATATTGCCAGAGTAGGTTAGTACTGCAAAGCAGCAGTGTGGAAAGTCCTATTCGTTGCCACTATCCATCACGATTAAACATTGCACGCAAAACACAAGGTTGGTGAGTCTCTTGACCCTCCAGCGCATGGCATGTGCATGCCCTCGCCATTTCCATGATGCGTACCCTGTGCGGCACTGCATATGCTGAATTAGTTAGTGGTTCTGAAAGATTTGTTTGTGCAATTGGGTACGTCAATATGTGAGCAAATACACAGGAGAGTCTGTCGGTATTTCTGAGCCGCCCTGATTATTAGCAATACTTACTAACAAGATGCATCTGTTTGTGAGCCGGGAGCCTGCACGGGTCATGGAGCCCATGGCTCAGGAGACTCTCCCTAACATGGCTTCCCTCTGTGAGTTGTCTTCTTCCCTTGGACTCATATAGGGGGCCAATCAAAGTTGGCTGCCCTTGTTTTGGCACCACCAACTGGAACGAAGACCAACATGGCGGCCGGAGGTGAGGTGAGAAGGTTCCATTCCGTGTCGCTGTCGTCGTGCTCGGCGTCCATACGTTACGTTTCCAGTCATCGTTGACCTCGGTCGGTCTTGCATCTCCAGTACTAATAAATTGTTGGCATGCACATGGTGGATAGAACCGGAAACATGGTTCCGGTACCTACCTCGCCGGCCCTATATTCCCTTGCATGTTCCAGCTTCGTAACGCTGAAATTGGAGCTTTCACAGTTTCTTAGTACCATGTGAAAAGACATCGCAGTTTGGGGATGAGGACCGGGGAATGAGTGAGGAGGAGGTGATGGTGACCCATTTGGTTCGCAATTTCTTTCGAGCGCTTTATTAGTAGGAGCAACGCTTTGTTGCGTCCCTTGGCGTGGGCTGATGTCGACGCCCCAGCGGTCGTCATCTTTTCGACTCGGCAAAGTCTCTTTCTTCAACGACTGCTCTGCTGCTGATTCGTGGGTTCCACTCTTGCTGCGTGCGACCTTTGTGGCTGCCTGCCGGTGACTTCGCTGCAATCCAATCCTGAGCTGAGATTATTGGTCTGTGTGTGACTAGGAGGAGATGAGATGTGTACGTCATGTGTGCAGACTTTGCGCCACAATTTGGTTTGACGTCTCTGCTGATCAATACGCGGTCTCTACATGTATACTCTATCAAGATTGTAGGTATTTTAGTGGGGAAAGGCGACCCTTTCCTACAAATCTTCTTAACCTCAATCGATCCCAATGATAGCTGCTTTTGGAACAAATCAGTTTAGTACTCACTCACCCCACCATCTCCATGATCATGAACCACCTCCCCCTGATGACTGTTAGTCCATTTCTTATGGCAGTTCTAATTCCTTCTCCTTGAGCCACCACAGGAAAGCAAAACAGAGCCACGCCTTTCCTTCAGTAACCGAAAGCAGGTGGCAGTAGTTCTGCTCTGCCCTGCCCTGCCCTACCTCCCGATGCTTACCAGCCGAGGACTCTGTCCGTTAGTCGTCACGCCTCCCGATGCTGATCACCTCACCTTCCTTCCATGCGACACGGCGCTGCACTAGTAGAGAGCTAGAGGGCCGACGTGCCACCATATATACGCCAACCGCTGCTCTGGGCTCCTTCCCTGCTCTTCCTTCACCATCCTTGCTTAACCTTACCTCACTATAGGCTTTGCTTTGCTTTGCTTTCTTTTGCTGAACGGAGGCGGAAGCGGAAGCATGGCGGTGAAGGACTGCGGCGGTCACAAGGGGTGCGAGTGCGAGCGGCAGCGGCTGTACCGCAAGTGCTGCGCGTGGCTGCTGGCCTTCATCCTGCTTGCCCTGTTCGTGATCCTGATCGTCTGGCTGGTGCTGAAGCCGCACAAGCCCCAGTTCTACCTGCAGGACCTGTCCGTGCTCTGCCTCAACGTGACGCCGCCGACGTCGACGTACCTGTTCACCACCATGCAGGCCACCGTCGCCGCCAGGAACGTCAACGACCGGGTCGGCGTGTACTACGACAAGGTGGACGTGTACGCGCAGTACAAGGACATGGCGATCACCGTGCCCACGCAGCTGCCCGTCCAGTACCAGGGCCACAACGACCAGTCCGTCTGGTCGCCCTACCTCCTGTCCATGGACTGCGTCCAGCTCCCGCCCCAGCTCGCCGTCGCGCTCGCGCAGGACGAGACGGCAGGGTACGTCCTCATCGACATCCGCGTGGACGGACTGGTCCGGTGGAAGGTCGGCTCCTGGATCTCCAGCCCCTACCACCTCCGCGTCAACTGCCCCGCCCTGCTCACCGTCAACGAAGGCAAGGGAAGCTACGGCGCCGCCACCGGCGGGGGGAACGGTTACTTCCGGTTCCAGCAGGCCGCCGCGTGCGCCGTCGACGTCTAGCTCTCTGCTCTGCTACTTCTTCTTCTTCAATTAATTGTTCTTCTTTTCTTGCTGCTTTTCTTGTTGTTGATGATCATCAACCGATCTTTAGTCTGTTCTTTTGAAAAAGAAAAAAAAAAGTAATTAAGAAGGCGTAATTTAAATGGAGTCGAGTCTTTTAGCTTTGAGTGGAACGGAAAAAGATGGAAGGGGGAGTACAAGTGAAGGGTTAGTGATGGTACGGATCATGCAACCTAGCTGGCAGAAGCTCATCCTGCACTTGCCGTAGAGAACGGGATCAATGTCAATTGTTTAGTTCCGTTGTTTATAAATAACAAATTGTTTACTAAAAAAATAACAAATTGTTCTTCGTTCCTTTTCTTCGATTCGCACTGGTGTTCACTAGCCAGTGCGGCCTCTTTTTCGATTGATTCCTCGCACGCAACCGCAGGAAAGTTGAACTTTTCATTTTCCCTGTGAACTGTGAAGATGAAGAAACGCCTCTGGTTGGCGGTCATCTGAACTTTCTCTTGGATCCGAACGCGTTCCTCTGAAAATGATATCGAAACTGATAACGAAAATCTATTCGTGCACGTCACCGCACATGTTGAATCGTTGATTGATACAGTATGTGGCCTCTTGTGCGGTATTCTGTGACGCCACGTTTTCTAATTTGGCTGACCTGTCGGCGTTGGATTGGGCCCTCGTGGATTTAGCTGTCAATCTCGAATGACGCCTCCTCCATTCGTGGTCTGATGAGATTGTTTGCTCGTGGCCTTGTATATTAGGCAGTGATCGCGAAAGAAGTGGTGGTTCACTTTCAGATTCAGAGAGCTAGGCTTTTATAACTGTGATAAAACCAAATGTTGCACGCATGCTCAGGTAGCTTCCAAGTACCAGAAAGGTAACATAGTAGGAGTAGAAGAGAGAGTTTGGTAGTCACCGGTGACCACTGGACGCTGGCCTTTCTGTTGCAAGTCTCTTTCGGCCTGCCCTGCTCTCTTTCTGCCTGCACCATCTATATCATCGTCGTCGTCGTCGTCTTCTTCTTCTTCTTCTTCTTCTTCTTCTTCTTCTTCTTCTTCTTCTTCTTCTTCTTCTTCTTCTTCTTCTTCTTCTTCTTCTTCTTCTTCTTCTTCTTCTTCTTCTTCTTCTTCTTCTTCTTCTTCTTCTTCTTCTTCTTCTTCTTCTTCTTCTTCTTCTTCTTCTTCTTCTTCTTCTTCTTCTTCTTCTTCTTCTTGTGCGGAGAAAAAAAAAGAGTGCCTTTCAGTTATACTCCTAGTTTGTTCAGATTTGGTTGTCGCCGTTTCTCAATCGCGGGTTGATTTGTGCAGCTGCGGTACTGTAGTAATATGCAGCCCGGGTTGAAGAAAGTGGGACCCTCTCTGTAAGCAGACTGCATGTAGTAGGCACTGGGCAGCAGGGTTTTAGAAACCGACGAAAATCGGTCAGTTTTTACAGTTTTTGTTCAAATCAGTCTGATTCGATGTAGAATTGCGTCTGTTTTTTCATTTGAAAATCAAACGCACTGAAGCAAATCTGACTAATCGTTCGATTTTTGGCCAAATCAAAAATCGGATCGGAGCCGGTTTATAAAACCTTGCTAGGCAGTGAGTGATGATCAAGCTTCCAGCAAAGTGACTTTGAGAGTTTCCTTGTGGCTTCGCCAAAGGGGAGGGTGCCTGCATGCTATTCTAAGACAAAGGCCTGATGTACTATACTCCTAGATGAAAAATGTTTTATATCCTGTGGCACTTTTAGGTGATGGAAAGAACATGATTGATGAGAGAATATTTATAATGCGGGGGCAAAAAAGGCTACATACATGCATAGTGGGCTACAGTATTAGGATATCCATTTGCATGCGCGTCCACCTTTGTCCCAAACATCCCAATGGTATATATATATATATATATATATATATATATATATATATATATATATATAAGAATACTAGATGCCTAGTGACATCGATGGGCGATCTACTCGACAACGAAATATCGCAGCATACGTACTGAAACCGTCAAGTGGAGGAGACAAGATACGAATTCCATGGATTTCATTCATTTCAAGCAAGTTGATCGGCCAATCATCTGACGTATCAGGGCCCCGTTTGTTCCGTGGGCCGCCGCAGCTTGCGGCTTTGTCTGGCACTCTGTCACCGTGCCAAGAATTTTCCAATCTTCGGCCCAGTTGGCCCAGCCCAGCTCTTCGATGCAAAGTAACGGGTAAAACAAATCCGGCCCACGACTGGGTCGTACCGCGTGCGATTTTCTTCGCACAGAGAAAAGAGAGAAGAAACGGTCAAGGCGAGCAGGCAGGCAGGCAGGCAGGCGGCGTGGGATTGTTTGGGCTGCCCACCCACTCCCTCGCCCACCACTGCCTGCCAAAGTCGCCGCCATAACGGCTACAACTCCACCACCTCTCTCGTGTCATATAACCAGCCGCCCGCCCGCTTGCGCACAAACCCTCCCCAAATCCTGCTATCCCTAATAACCTCCTCAATCAGATCAGATCAGAGAAGAAGAAGAAGAGGAGGATGGGTTCCGCTAGCCGCGCCGTCTCGTGCCTGTGCTGCCCCTGCAAGTGCCTGGCGTGCGGGCTCTTCAGCTGCCTGTGCAGTCTCCTCGTCTCCCTCCTCGTCACCGCCGGCGTCCTCATCCTCATCCTCTACCTCATCTTCCGCCCGCACATGATCGCCGTCACTGCCGACGCCGCGTCCCTCGCCCGCTTCGACCTCGCCCCCAACTCCGCGCTCGCCTACAACCTCTCCGTCGATATCACCGTCCGCAACCCCAACAAGCGGGTGGGCCTCTACTACGACGACGTCGAGTCCCTCGCGCTCTTCGAGGACCAGCGATTCGGCTACGTCCAGCTCGATCCCTTCTACCAGGGCACGGAGGACTCCACGAAAGTCTCGCCGAGGTTCCACGGCCAGGAGCCGCTCCAGGGGGACGTCACCGCCGCCAACTTCAGGTCGCAGCAGCAGGACGGCAAGTTCGCTGTCGACGTCAAGCTCAACGCCAAGCTCAGGGTCAAGGTGTGGGCGTTCAAGCTCCGCGGGCCCAACGCCAGAATCACGTGCCCGCTCTCCATCCCGGCGCCGGGGAAAGGCACCTTCCAGCCCACAGATTGCAAAGTCTGGTTCTGATTCTAGTACTAGTTCTTTCGATTTGGATTCGTTGATGGCACACCGCCAATTCGCCATGCCGTGATTTTTATTCCTGCTATTAGATCTTACTGTATTGATTTGTTCCAGATGTACTACAGCTTGTAGCTCGGATAGCCAGCGGCATGTACATATTACAGACTGATGGGTTACATTGTTGTTGATTCCATCTCCCCTGTTCACAAATTCAGTGGAATAACTCGTTATGTGATGCTTTGACGCCCGAATTTGGAATTCAGGGGTCAGGTGGGTACGCTGCACACGAATTGCTTGCAGCATTTTCTTCTTCTACGCGAAACAGCAGACTTTCTATGCCTTGACTTGGCACTCCAGCTCTTTCTTTGTTAATCCACGAAACCTTTGCCAGGGCATCTTTTGTTTGGTGCTCTAGGTTTGTCTGTCTTGTGCCCCCCGCAGGGCACATGGGGATGGGTAGGTGCAACCAAAACTACAGCGAGGAGGACCCGGATGGAGTGACAACTGGTCCAGCCCTTTTTCTGACCCTTGCCACCGACAACCAGTTTTCTCCCTCGGGAAAGGGTGCCCCGGGTGGCCCGTGGGGGGAGTGGAAAAGAGACGGCCCAGCAGTCTCGACCTTTCAAACTGCTAGCCAATCACTCAAGCCCACTTTCCCGAATCTTTGTCGCCCAACTCTTTGGCCCACTTGTTGAGCGCCCGCCACCCAACTCCACGGCCCAGTACTGCAAGAGAAACACAATAGTTCCAACATGCCTACCGGTATTGTTGAGAGAAAAGAATCTGGGGCCTTGAAGGGTTGCAGATTCTCTACTGCCGCGCCGGCAATGCACGCCACGCCGTCAGAACTTGTGTAAATGCAAGGCCCAGCAATTGTCCTGCCTCTGCCGACACGGCGAGTAATGGCACATGATCATTTACATCCATTCCAGTGATTCGTTGGGAGTATACTTAAGTGCTCCTACGAGTGGCTCATCCTGCCACTTGTCCCTCGTCAGATTCAGATCAAGAGGTCCCTGTAACATTCCTTTGATCAGATCAGCCGAAAATACAATCACCAGCATATCGTATAGTTTAGCTGAGGCAAAGACCAGTTTAGTACTGATGCTAAATTCCTGTTTTGGATAAATAATAATAATAATGCAAGTAGCAGCAATACAATCCAAAGTAAGCATCACATGCGAGCCCTCCTCATCAAAGATTCTTTGGCAAAGAAAAAGAAAGAAAGCACCATCTTTTCCCTCGTCTTTTCTTCTTCAGCCCTGCAACACATGATCCCATCGAGGAAGCACACAAACACACGACACGACACTACTACTCCATTACAGTACAGTACAATCCGCAAATCTAAGCAAGCAGCAATGGAAAGCTGCACAAAGCACACAGCTTTGTCGTCAACAGCTTAATTTAGTCTAATACTCCTACAGTACGTACGTGGAGTAACATAATTCGATCGAGATCATCAGCAGCTAACAAAGCGGAAATGCCATCTACGACGAGGTGGCCGCGCATGGCTGCCGCCGGAACCCCAGCCTCTCCTTCTCCAGGTCGTACTCCACGTAGTAGTTCTGCTGCTGGAAGCTCCCAAGAATGATGGCCGGACCGTCACCGGCACTCACGGGCCCGGGGCCTCCGACTGAGACGTCGGTGACTACGGCAAGGCAAATGGCTTCCGCACCGCCACCTGGAGCACCGGTGCTAGGAGCGCGGCCGGCGACCACGAAGTAGTTCTCGAGCGGGAGGCGCATCTCGGCGCCGCCCTTGAAGCGGAGCGATAGCTCAGGCAGCTCCATGGACCTGCTCCCCCGCGGCAGCGCGAAGCAGGGGCGCAGGCCCAGGCCGTCCTCCACCTCCTTGGACCGGTTGTACCTGCCTCCCACGGCCGCGATCAACGCGCCCGCCACCGGCTGGAACACCGTCGGGTCCAGGTACGTGAACGTCGTGCCGGAGTCGACGATGGCGCCTCCACCGCCGCCCGGACCGGCGACGAACGCTCGCTGCGGCAGCTTCACGGCCTTGCCGCCCACCGTGACGCCGGTCAGAGCCAGGTAGTAGTAAACGGAATACGGCCGCTGCTTGTCACCTGCTGCTGCGGGGCTCTTGCTCTTAACAAAGGGAACATACTGCATCGCGTCACTTTTATTACTGCTAGCTCCAACGGCGACGTCGCCGAGGACGAGCTGGCCGCTGACGGCGGAGTTGTCGTCGAACCGACGAGACAGGAGGCAGTACGAGAACTTGTTGAGGCGGAGCTGCGCGGGGACGGACGGCGCGCCACGCCCGAACCCGGCGAGCCCTGTCGGCGGCTGGTGCACGGACACGAGGCTGCACCCCACCACGAAGTTCTTCACGGCACGTCCCGGAGCGCGCAGCGTGTCGGCGATGAGCAGGCCGGCCGTGGATCCGGAGCCGTAGACGATGCCGTAGGGCGGGCAGACGCTGTTGGCGTTGGCGGTGCAGTTGGCGCCGCGGGTGCAGGCGGGGCGGGCGCGGCACTTGGAGAGGCGAGCGGCGGAGTGGACCCAGAGGCAGGAGGGGTTGCGGCAGCCGACGAGGCGGGAGGAGGTGGATCTCTTGGGGTGGAAGGCGGGGACGGAGACGGCGGAGCAGTTGCGGCACTGGTAGTTGGAGGTGCAGGGGACCCAGGTGAGGTGGCTGCCGGTGTCGAGGAGGACGGGGAGCTGCTGCGCCGGCGTGCCCAGGGACGCCGTGAACGCGTAGCCGCCGTACGAGTGCGGGTACAGCGCGGTCTTCGTCGCGCCTGCAGCTGTTCGGGAAGGTCCTGCTCCTCCGTGCCCCCTCTTGAGGTGGGAAGCGCGAGCCAGCGACGCGGCGGCGAGGCGGGAGAGCGGGTGGTGGTGCGCGGTCTCGGCGGCGTGCGGGAGGTGGCGGTACAGAGGGAGCGTGGTGGTGGTCGGCGCGGCGGCGGTGAGGCGTGCTGGGGTTACGATGACGAGGAGGAGGAGGAGCAGCGGGATCAGCTGCAGCGGAGCCATGGTGGCTGGTGTGGTGATGCTCGATCGCCGGGGAGGGGTTTGGGTTTTAAGCTAGCCCTTAGCTTGTGATTTGTGAAGCGCCTACTTTATGGGCCTTGCTTGGGTTGGAGGAGTCCGCGGTGGGGCCCGTCTGACGAGGCCATGAATTCCGATCCACGATGGCCTGCCCATGGATCTTCGATGGGTTGACGGACGCGCGGCGCCATGGCACCGTGCCGACCGTTCACGTCTTTTTCGTCTTCGCTTCGACGAAACGGAGAGATTTTTATAAATCGGTATCGGAGTCAGCATTTTCAGGCTTTTTATTTCTGGTTTTTTCATTTCGGCTGAAAACTGAAAAATTGAAACAAATAAAGTTTTAAAAAATTGATTTTTAAAATATTAAAAAGTTAATTTTTATAAAAATAAACTAAAAGTTAAAAATCTCACTAAAAATTATTTTTTAAATTTTTAATGTGCAGAGAAGCTAGGTATATATTTAAAAAAATTAACATCTAAATTTTAAATCAAGAAACTTCAGCTCAAGAGGGCCTCGATATCGGACCGGTGCAGTCAACGTAGGGCAGGGTCGAAGAACGTGCGAGACCGGTCACTTTGACGGCAGAAAATATCGCACGGACCTACACATACGGCTTCACCACGCTGCGCGGCGACGTGGCACCGCGGCCAGCACGGACGAGCAGTAGTCTGAATGGCCACCATTTTGGCCCGCTGATTTTTTTAAAAGAATTTCGGAGGAAAAGCATCTCCACTTTTTTATTTTATAAAGGTGCATATATGAGTAAGTTATTATATGTTGTTTATAGAGATATTAGCAGGCAGAGGAGAGGAGAACAAGAATGTACCGGAACCAGGCGTGCTGGATCGTAGTAAGCCCGTTCCCTGATCCGGCAGGTGCTCGGCGGGGTCAGGCCCGTGCACGACCGCGCGCGCGCGCGCGCTGTAGGAAGGCACTAGTAGTAACTGAAATATGAAGGGAATATCGTTCTCCTGAGGGCTCTTTTTGAAACGCAGATTTTCATAAAAATTATATAAAAATTTTATAGAAATTAATTTAATTTTATAAAAAAAAATTGTTTTGAATCAGCAAATGAATCTGCCATTTGTTTACGACTGCAGTCGTATAGTACAGTATTAAGAGTATCTGAGTATCAGTTTTTTCTCACTAAACGGCATCCTAGTGACAGACAACACTCTAATTTGCCTCCTTTCGGCCGCCATTTCCTGGAGTAGTTCATCGATGCCGGTACTGCATTATTGTCGTTAGATTACAGTGATTCCCTTCCTCCCTGGATCACCGCAACAAAGATGTGGAGGAGGGAAAAGACCTGCACCAGCAGCACAGTGACATGCTATTGACCACAGCCCTGCCCGCTGAGGTCGCCTCGGCCGCTGCGGCGTTATCAGCGCCGGCGTCGTCTCTCTCACCCTGCCTGCCAGCTCTATGAGTAGGAAGCACACCAAATCATTCTGCTTATAATATACTCTCTCTATTTTTTATTGTGTCAATTTTAACTTTAATTATTTATTTTATTAAATATAATATTTTTATTATAATTTTATTTATCATTAAAATTATTTGAATCACAATTTAATTATACATTTGAACTAATTTTTAAATAAAATAAATAGTCAAAATTAAAGTTGAAAATCAACGGTGATAAAGATTAAAAAACAAACAGAGAGAGTAGAACCCTATACTAACAATGGTTTGTGCCTGCCGGAAACTACAATCTGAATTCAGCTTCAGAAACTTCAGTCCAGGAGGGCTCAATCAGACACAACTTTAGTAGAATTGCGTTGTGAGTATATGAAGGGCCACCGCTTCTATCAATGCTGGGGCGAGCACTATTTGTCTAGGCGGTTGTCTGAGGCCACCAAACAGTGGCCGAGAGAGCTTCTTTGCGTGCCATTCAAATACTCCAGTCTTTTGCATGCGTGTTTTGGCTGGCTTCGTCTGGAGAGAGGGACAAATTATAAGTTCTGGGATCTCAGATTCTTCAGTTAATATGCGGTGGCAATGGAGTTGCAGCCTTGCAGGCAGTGATCTCGTAGTGTAGTACTGTAGGAGTACTGCACTTGTGGAGCAGTACAAATTAGCATCGCACCACCCTACAAGCAGTAGCCTGATAATTTTGATTGTGTTTGGTCTTGTCAGTGTTGGCACCAACTGCATGTTCCCTGCCAATAATTGACACTTGCATGTTTCGATCGTCAATTTGCAAATTTTGATTCCCTTGCCAAGCTAGTACTCCTCAGTATGGCACCACTGATTGTAAGAAAGGTCTCTCCTACTGTTTCAGGTTTAAGGTTTGAGTTGTTGCCATCAGCATGTTGCTTCCTCTCTGGGTACGGTTCTGAACAGAACCGTGCGTTCCGGTCTGCATCCTTTTGGGTAAAATAACAGCACGTAGTAACCTTACATTCAAGCGTGGGCAGTGATTCCCAGTAAATGAAGGACGTGAAACTATATGTTGGCAGCGTGGAAACTATAGTCGGATGTATGGTACTCCTACTTCAACTGAAAAGTACCGTGGCTGCTTCACTGTTCAGGGACGGCGCTGGCATGGCCTTCTCCTTTGGCCAACAGACTGAATAGGAGTAACCTGCCATGCAGCTCGCTGGTGTAATCGACAAGGACGACCAATGCAAGTTGCTAGTAATAATCTCGCTCCCAATATGCAATCATCATACAACAGTCAGCAGCTACTACGTACATCTCTGCACGCATGACTCGCTCAAATTGATTCTGATGTTTAACAGTCATACAACAGTCAAGTTTAACAAACCACCATCTGATTCTCATGTTGTCTCTCTTGCTGCAAACTGATGTTAGCCCAGCTGATTAATCCGCTTGCAGCACTCTTTCTCACTCTACAAGCTCCTCTGTTGTTTGGCGCTTGCCTTTCACGGCGCCGGAGGAACAGGCAGGCGAGGGAGCAGAGGTGAGCGCCACGAGCAGGTCCACGAACGCGCCCACGATGAGGCCGTGCGTCTTCTTGCCGTTGGCGCTGAGGTACCACCCCAGCATCTCCTCCAACCAGCCCCAGTCGTTGACGCCGTGGCTCAACACCATCTCCTCCATGGACCGCCTGAAGTCGCCGTACGGGTCGGCGGAGTCGATGGCCAGCGCCGTCGCCCCGTCGAACGCCGCCGCCGCCTTCGTTTTGACGATGGAGCTCGTGGACTCGGGCTCGAAGAAGAGCCGCCCGTTGGACCGGACGCTGCGGACGATCGCCTCGTCCTCGTCCGCGGAGACGTCATCCGATGGAGTGATCTCCTCCTCATCAACGGCTGCCTCCGGAGGCGTGAAGAGACTGTCCGAGGAGGAGTCGGACCAGAGGCTGCAGGCGTGCTGCTGCTCTGCCGGCTCGTCGAGCATGTAGGCCGGGTTCATGGTCGTCTTGAAGCCGTATTCTTCCTCCTCGCTGTGCCGCATGGACACGATCTCAGGGCTGTCGCACCGGAACGAGCGCGTTCTCGCCTGCGCGCAAGACGGCCATTGCCACGAGACCGCCGTGCTGAAGGAGGTGGCGGCGGACGCGGAGGAGGACAGGCTTGCCTCGCTGCTGTTCAAGAAGAGGGAGGTGAGACCGAGCTTCTTCACCATGCTGGTTCTCAGTCTTGGAGGTCTCTTCTCCGGTCTCTCTCCTGATCAGTTGAGTTGGACAAGGAGCAACTGGACGGCGAACGAAGAAGGCGAGAGTGTGGAGGCGAGTTGGCGTCAAGAGGCAGGGCGTGACCAGTTTTTAAAGGGGTGGGGTGGGCTGGCAGGACCTTGGAGAGAAGGAAGGGAAGATCGGAGTGTTGATGCATGTGGCGGTGCCGGTGCGTGCGTGTCATCGTCGTGTGAGTTGGGGGAGTCTACGCTTGTCTGCCCCTGCTTTGCGTTAAGCTTCCTCTTTCTGGGAGTTGGCACTACCACTGCCAGCGATCTTCTCTCTATAAAAATGGTACTCTTAGTACAAACGCACAGTTATACAATTTCACTTCTAAAATATAAATAATCTTAGCCTAGTTACTCCTACATTATGCGCATGAATGAATTTCGTATCTTCCATGTATGTGCTAGTAGGAGATTCCATGCGAGAATAGGTAATGTCCGTACGATCAGTATCATACACTGAATCAACTTGGCGGTGCCAGTTGCCTGTTGTTCGTGCGGCGTATGGGCATTAAGCTGATCGTGAACACGATTCGACTGCTGCAGATGATTGGTTGCAGATCTTGGTGGTATTTGCATAACAAAGACACTCAGTTCTCCTGACGCGTCAACAATATTATCAACAACGATCAATCAACTGCCTTCAGCTTCGTGCATAATTTAGTCGACTGCTGCTGTCTACCAACGATGCAAGGAGAAAGAGCGACGTTACTTCCTGCATCGCATCGTTGTGCGCGTGCGCATCGGAAATCCAGAAACTCACACGACGGTGATCATTTTGGCTGAAAGCAAGCAAGCTCCTCCATGATTACATGATGATGGGGAGACATCCAAAGGGTGCGTTGGCGTTCCTAAAAAATTTCAGTTTTCTCATTGCTTTAGTACTGAATCTTATGGCGAACTTGCAGACAGGAACTGACCTTATCCTAGCCCATCTGTCATGTCTGAAGGTACCCTGCTACTAAGCCGGTTTATAACCTAGTCAAAAGATGCTTTCTTCTCCCTGCCCCTGTCAACTCCCCAGGGAAAGTAGATCGACTGTCTTGGCTGGTTGCACAATGTTCAGTTCAGTCGAGCATATATAATTATCCACAAGTAATCGTCGGGCTTGCCCTGTTCTGAAGAAGCAGGGGGCTAGCTCATAGATTTACTCGTAATTGCTAATTGGAATGTCCCTCAATCTGATGAGAACAGTGTAAGCGGTAAAAAAGTTTGGCTCCTAAAACGCCATCTAGTAGTATAGTATATTACGGTATGGAGCCAGGGGCTATCAGGAATGGCGATACCTGCGGTGGAGGCAAAGCTACCAGATCCGGAATAAGTGCACTGTTCAAGTGCTGATCGTTCAGTTCTTGATTTGCATCTATGGCGGCAACTACTACCTGCTGGAAAAATATTCCGTTTGTATCGCCAACTTGCCATTTCCTCTATTACTCCGGCAGTACTGCTCTGGCAGGTTTTAAAACGGAGGCGTGGCCACACAATTTGGAGCATTTATACAGAGTCTGTCTGTCTAACCATGAGACCGAAATCATAGCAACGCCTCAAAGGTTTCCCTTCTATCGTCGATTCCTCTTTTTCAGTGGCTGGTTGCCTCATACTAGTAATACTGGTGTAGTAATACTCATTGATCATTGATTTCTTTGTTCAGAGGTGGCATGCAAGAGTAAACAAGCACATGCTCCACTGCATCCGAGCCATGAAACCTGTGACAAAAATGAATGCCACTCTTCAGTAGTAGTAGGTGGCTTGTATGAAACACCCAAGGAGTTAGATCTGCAGGGGTCACGTTCGATTTGAAGTATTTCCAAACATTCTACAGCCAACAAAACGATGGCTCCTCCACCATCCGCAGTCAGAAACCACACCATTCAAGAAGCTTCTCACATAAAGAACAATATATGTGAAAATAATTGATTCTCACAAACTTGAGCTGCACAGCATGATGTTAGCGACAAGCTCTGTTCTGCTGGTCACCTCGCCTTCAGCACGCGCTTCACATCCATGTACTATTTTACAGTCATCTTTTTGACCGAACAATTTAAATCTACTCTAGGGAGTATCTTTTCAAACAAACACAGTGAATGATTTTAACCTTCAACTGTTTACAGTCAGTTTCAGAGGCGCTGTAGGAGTATAACAGAAAAGATGCGCCGCTGCGGTGGCCGCAGGCGTCTTTGCTAACGGATGCACTGTTCTGAAACATGCAGTTTCTTTGGGGGGTGATGATGCCCCAGAACACAGGATGCATCGTCTGGGCCTTGTTTATAAAGCCCATGGTGGAATTGCCATCAGAAATCCCGGAGCTGGATTCAGAAAGGGGGTTGCAAACAAGGAAGAAAGCAACAACATGTCCCAAACCCAGCCTGGATCTTTGAGAGACCGGCCGTTCGTTGGGAGACAATGCGCAACAAAGCCACTACTTCTATTTTCATACTCTATGATTTTCCATGCGCGTGACCGCAGAGTGCTGTCCCTGCATCTTTCTTTAGCAAGCTCGTGGCGATGGAGTTGGGCACCATCAGTTTGCTTGCCCCTTGCGTGCAGCGGAAACAACCAGCACGTTGCAAAACTTTTCAATTTATAACTATTTATAAAGTGAGCAGAATTCATATCATTTGAGATGAAGCGAATGGATTCCTCCCTTTTTTTGAGGAAACCTACGGTGGGGGATACCCACCTGAATATCACTCATTAAGAAGTGGTGTTCACAAAAACCGTCGCTCGAGGACGGAGATATTGCAGAATACAAGGGGGCGAGGGATAGCGAACAAGTACTAATCTGATTACATCAACAATATGGGCACACCAGTTCAAGATGTCATCGTTGCTCGTGGATGCAGAGGCGTAGTTTGAGATGATCAGCAAGCATGGCGACTAACTGTTACTGCTAAATTGCTTATGCAAGGCGCAACAAACGAACGGGAAATTAGTTGGCGGTAGTCCTTGCCGAATCATCCGCTATGATTTCGACGGCCTGCGAGACGTCTCTCGCCTTTGGTGTTTGGCGTCGAAGATTCCTTGAAAATGAACACGCCCTATCGCTTCTGCGATACTCCTCGCCTCCTCGTAAGGTAGCAGATGCAATGTACAGAGAATGGAATGCTGTGCCTGCTCGCAGATCGTCGGCAATGTAACTGCCTGTTGGTGACAAATAGAGATTTGGCAGGTTCCCCTCAGATGAAACGTCGGTGTCAAATGAATTTCTATCCAGCGAAGGCAGAGCACGAAATGGGATCAGCAACTATATAATGATCCAATCATTTGCTGCTAATATTGTCGGTGTTCTGACCACCGGCACAGTAAATATACGGTCGTGAAGGATGGTGTGCCTTCGGATTCGATATGGCCAAATCTAAGATAGACTCAGGGGGATTTTTAACCTGGTTCGGGCCACCCGAGTGATGTAATACCCTACGTCCAGGGGGTGGATTATCTCGAGGATAATGTTACAAGACGGGGGCCTCTCTTCGCGGGAGAACCCTGGGTGTAGGAAAATCGGGGTCTGTTGTCTGTGTGTTCTTCTT
>BCLH01000314.1:23925-51569 GCA_001602315.1 Zoysia pacifica | reverse complement strand
TACCCGGGGTACGTGATCCCGACAAATATAATAGCAGAAAACATGGCAACCTGCCGTTCGCGTTAGTCCTCGGTGACGGGTAAACAACTACTGCTCCAGTACCTCTGCGGCGGACAAGTATGCTACTGCTGCAAGTAGTATTAAATTGTTTTGGTTCAATAAGAGTGCACCTTGTAATAGTATTATGTTGACTCGAGCTCGATCATGTTCCGGAATGACGTCCTGGATGAACCAATTGTGCGTGATTAACAAGAGTTGAAATCATGAACGCCTTACTAGTACCGAACACCTATCTGTTTCTAGATGTTTGTTAAAATAGCTTTAGCTATCCTAATACCAATTCAGAAGGAATCAATCTTTCTTTTATCGGAAGAAGGAACTAGTCTTGCAAAAGAGGGAAAACAGCCCAACGAATGGGAGCGGAGCTTTCACTTGCCCTTTCTCCACTCCGCGTTCAAAGTTTCCACATCGGACCGGTCAAAGGACAGCAGCCGCACTCTCTTCTGCTGTTGCTCTTCGAATCAGGGGAATTTGCCTGCCTCGAAACAGGGGAATTGCCCTTCGAGTTCTCGGCTATGTTGTACTAGCAGCAACGCAAATTTGAACTTTCTGGAAGCAGTAACCACGAACGAACGAATGAACATGAGACGCAAAGAAGATTTTAACCAATCAAAGAACCAATTTTCCTTTCATTTTATTGCTGTCCCGATTTCAGTTTGCGGAGGGAGCTACACAAGGGATGGGTGCGATTGTGTGGCGAGGAGCTGCAACCGCAACCGCATGAGCAGACAACACCTTGGCAGTGCTGGCGTTGGTCTCTTGCTCAGGACTAGCGTGCTCGAGGCCGAACAGCACTCCGGCGAAGCTCTGTACGACGCCTTCCTTGGGGAAGTAGAGCTGCCTGATCCGCCGGAAGGTGTCCCAGGTGAGCACGCTGTCCGAACCGGCCTGGTGCGAGCGCCCCGCCACGCGCTCGACCCCGAGCGTCGCCGCCACGCGGTCGAGGCCGCCGTAGAGGTCGGCGCAGTGCCTCATCATGTGCTTGACGTCGTACACCTGGTCGCCGAAGAAGACGCGCACGTAGCGCAGGAAGTCGGCCATGGACCGGGGCAGCTTCCTCCCCATCAGCAGCTTGATGAGGTACGCGAAGTCGTACGCCGAGTGGAACGTGACCCACGTCACCGCGCCCTGGTTGCACACCAGCCCCGACGACATCATCAGCGCGGAGAAGGTCGTCGCGGGCACGCCGCGCGCGAGGTTCGCGGCGAAGTCGAGGCCGTTCGCGGCCAGCAGGCGGACTGACTCCGGCGCGTGGCGGTGCACGCGCGGGTCGAACTCGCACAGGTTAATCTCGAAGGCGAGCGCCGGCGGCGACGTCGGCGACGCGGCGAAGGTGAGCCCCACCTGGATGAGGTGCAGCGCGTCCGCGTTGGCCTTCACGAGGGCGTAGCGCTCCGAGGCGGTCAGCGCGGCGGGGTGCTCGGTGGGGCGGTGGATCACGCCCGGGAACTCCGTGTCCATGGACACGTAGGGGAAGTGCTCGATGGCGGCGCGGATGAGCTTGAACTCGCGCTCCACGTTGTCCGCCCACACCTGCCGGACCTGCAGGCCCGGCTTCTTCTTCCTCCAGCTCCCGCTCCCGTTCCCGCTCTCTGGACAAGGCATGTTTACTTTTGAATTCTTCTTCCTCTTGTCTCTTGATCTTGGCGGATTGATTGATCGACGGATCGGTCTCTCGAGGCTGAACTGATGAAGGCTTTGCGAGGCGGGAGGAATGGTGATGGTGCTGCTGCCCAGGGGTCGGGGCTTGGTTTTATATAGAGGACGGGCTCCCACTACCAGACAGGGCAAGGAAGAAGAAAAAGAAGTGAACGCGCTAGGAGGGTGCGAGGAATGGCGGGAGGAAGCCGACGTGCGCGGCTGAGGATGTTCGTTTATGGCGAGATGGGGAAATGATTTTTTTTTTTCGTTTGACCGCGTGTTTGGGTTGACTGGCAGGCCAGCAGTAAGCGGCAAGTGTTTTTGTTTGTTCTCTACTGAAGTACAGTTCAGTTGCAGAGCATGAATCGTCTCTACTTCTCCAGATAGTCCAGCAGCACAGAGTTTTCGCTTGCCTTTTTTGTGAAATTTCTTCCTATCGGAAGGAGGCCTAATTTTTTTCGAACTGGGGACCCCTCATTTCTATTACTTTGACATAACGAAAAAGCGTTTCAGACAGAGTTATTACAGATCCAGGAGTGTTTAAAAGACAAGAAAAAGCAACCGCTACAGGGAAGGAGGCCTAATAGGAGTATTATTTTGCTTCCCTGTAAACTTTGTACTGTATACTAGGTTCGGTTCATCTTGTACCCAGCTGCTACGGTGCTGACTGGTTGGTGCCCTTTGCCGACTCGATGGTCGATCTCCTACTCTGCGAGTGAAGAAGACCAAAACCACGGCGAAGGCAGGGGAGGAGCAAAAGACCGTGGACTCGTCGGCTCAATCATCCCCATCGGTCAAGTTGCTCAAAGCGCACGTGTACTGCTTGCTACCACCACCGGTTCCGAGTTGGAGTGGCAGCGACATCGCCGAAGCTGCGTGCCTACGCGCTCCAGCTCCTTCAGGCTCCAGGAGACGGAAGCTCGTCAATCAGTCGGCGGCAGAAAAAAAATGAAGGAGGCCCACCACTCTGCCGGAATCGCGCACAAGCCCATCTGTGAAACGGGCCTCTGTTCACCTTTCAGCCCACTTCCTTTTCCTCTTCTTCTTCCTCTGACCCAGGGAGGGAGGGAGCGAGCGAGCCAGCAATTAAGGCACGCACAAGGTGTGCATGAGGTGATCTCCATCCCTCTCACCATTAACATAAAGTTATTGACACGACGTACTCCACTCCTTGGCTAGCTGAAAGTTGATTGGTCACAGGAAAAATAAATTAAAGCCACTACTCCGTAGCTAGCACAAGCCATTCAATCGTGCACAGGAAACTCAGTTATTATTACTTAAGGAGGAGATCAATGAGAGCCCCTAAACACACGGTACAGTGCCAGATTTTTTTTTTTTTAATCAATTCCCCTGTTCTTTTTCGCTAGGGCAAAAAAGTCCATCACATGCAGTAACTACGAGTACAATCTTGATGATAGGCTACCATCGATCATCCGTATTCAATTTCAATGTTGGTTGTACAGCACCGGAGAGAAACAAGCATCCAACTCCATCAAGGCCAATTACTAATATTCAAGAAACACAACTAACTACAGCGACTTGATGCAAGCACGTACGGGGTCGCACCGACCGCGTATTTTTCATTTCGTATGGCAGATTTTTCTGATTCATTTTGGACTGGGAAAGGGACGATCGGTCGATGCAGCCGCCACTTGCATGCATGCGCTAGATTAACTAGTACCATAACAGGGAATAGTAAGAAGAAAAAGGAAGAGCTCAAATTAGGAATATGTAGCTGCTACTAGTAGTACATAAGATCATCAGAGGCCAGAAACAAATTAACACACGATCGATCGAGAACTCGAGCTACGACCACACGACGAGCAGGAAGCTACCGCCCGCTGCCGGCCGCCGGCTTCTTGCGGTCGTCCTCGGCGTCGACGAAGTGCAGCAGCACGGGGCTCTTGCACCGGGGGCACTTGGGCTGCTGCTCCTCCCCGGACAGCATCACGTACATCAGGCACTGCGGGCACCCGACCACCACCATCGACTTCGGCGCCGGCGCAGCCACCGCCTCCTCCTCTGCGTCCGACGACACGCACGAGCTCGCCGGGGACTGCACCTCGGCGCCGGCCATCGGGCTCTTGCTCTCCTGGTTCATGCGCCTACCTCCTCTGATTCCTTGGATGGATGATTTGACTGCCTAGAGTTAGAGCGAGGTGGGTGCAGCAGCAGGAGGCGACGAAAGAAGGGGAAAGCCTACTGACTGCTTGGCTTGTGGAAGAATGCTGCAAGCCTGCACCCTGCACCACGACTGCGTTATTTATATTGCTGCCCTTCTGTGCGGTGCCGTGGCTTCAGGGGGACGCTCGCGCCGCTTTGATGCATGAACAGCGAACGGCTTCAATTCGAGCTTGCTGCTCCGCCTCTGAAACATTGACTGTCATCGTGCCGCATCTGCAAAGAGGAGTGCTTTTCGCCTCCTTTAATCAAATCAATAAACGATTCTACTTTCAGTCACCATCTACCATAAAAAATTTAAATAAAGGCGCGCGCAGCCTTTTTTTTCCTGTACTAGTGTCTGAAATTCTAGTAACGTTAGACTCTGTTTGAAACACATAAATTTTATAAAAATTTTACAGTAATCAGTTTAATTTAAAAAAAACATAAAAAAAAATCCTTCGTTTCAAACAGTGCCTTGCTTTTCACGAGAACATACTCCAGTTTCTGGCCACCGTTTCTGTTGCTGAAAAATGAGTCCATCCCTGTAAAATATTTTCAGGGCTACGATGCAAAACAGTTCACTCACTCGAACAGCATGATAATTTAGCATCAATTTCAAAATATCATCCACTTGTCGTGTCGGGCACTGACCAGTTATTCACAAGTTGCGGCAGTAGTCATAGGAATTGAACAATATATAGTGGTTGCTCACCTAGCAACAAAGTGAGGTACTTCCATGCCAAAACCCAAGATTCATGAGGTATTGTGGAAAAAGGAGGCAGCTTAGCATCCTGAAAAAGTCAACATGCACCAAAGGCACCAGAAGTTTGGGATTGACCGTTGCATTCCTGCCGTGTCACTTCAGTTTCTCCTGTAGGAACAAAAATATTCCCAGTCCCATTCCACCTTCCGGCCAAATAGCCTTTAGTTGGATGCAATATCTCAACTTCATCGCATTAGACATTTAGACCTAACTTTTCCTCCTTTGTACTCCTTCAGACCGTTTGAAATAGAGAAAAAAATTTTGATCTTGTGTTTTTTTTTTCCTATAAAATTGATTTGATTTTTATGAAATTTCTGTAAAATTTATACGTTTCAAATGGGGTCTTAGTATCCAATCCAACAGAAGGGCAAAGACACTTTGTTCTGTAGTAGAATTTTCTAGTATTTGTCACAGCACAGCAGTAGTAACTGGTAATGCAAACCTTTCAATAGGAAAATGCATAATGACGCATTAGATGTTACTCCGTGAATCGCATTAGTAGGAGTACTCCGAAAGAGAACGTCCTGGTCACATACATACTGTTACTCTGCAACTGCAATCAAGATTTCCTTGAAAGAATTTATGGTGCATATGAATTCAGAAGGGCGATGCAGCTAAGCAAACATAAATAACGGGCATAAATGAAGCACTGTTTTATCTTGTGCCAAGGCTTGAATGTGGGATGCCACTTTTGATTCAATGGGAGATAAGCAGCCAGCTAAGATTCGCAGCATGTATCACACACAAACGCACAAAGGCATGTCTCAAGAAATTGGGCTCGTAAGAATCGCATTCATGCTCTCTTGTGCAGGCATTCAAGTGATCAGAATTCAAGTGATCAGAGCGAGGTTTCAGAAACCGTTCTGCTTCGAAAACCGTGAAAATTGAACGATTTCGAAAATCAAATTTTTTTGAGAAAGCTGGCCGATTTTATCGGTTTATCAGCTGGTTTTTCTGGTTTACCAACTGTTTTTTTTTATTTACTATTTTTGAATTTAAAATCAAATCAATTCGAGTAGTTTTTTATTAGTTTTTTCGGTTTATCGGCCAGTTTGATCGGTTTTTTAATTTTTAAATTTTTTTTGAATTTATTAAAAAAAAATCGATCGAGTCTCTGAATCGAACCAAATCGATTTCATCAAAAACCGTAAAAACCGACCAATTTTGACCGGTTTCGTAAATCTCGGGTCAGAGGCGAGTATTTCCGGTAGAAGTAAAACTGAATCGGGCTGTGCTACGTTTAAGGCTCATTTGATAGCAGCTGCTGTACGGGAAGATGCCAAACCTTAATAAATGTGAAAACAGTCATCATGTATCACTTGATTGGGACTTGTAGTTCAGTTTCAAGAGGGCGCTCTTCCGCTGAATAAGCCCAAACTGTGATAAAGCAGACGAGCACCAACATAAACTTCTACTCCTACTACTAGGAGGATGTTACCTTGTCTATAAGTCATCGCGGAAAAACAAATAGGATCCAGACACATTATCTAGTATAAGTTCAAGTTGTCCCACCTTCCAAAGTTTTTAACAAGAAAAATATCTAACCGTTTGGGAAATACTTCACTACAGTTTGGTGTGTGTGGTATTCCAGTCAGCTAGTCCTGTGCGGGGAAATGCTCACTCAATGCTCATGACTGTCGACAGAGATGGAATAAGTGGTGGCTTTTTATCATGGCTGGTACATGTCACATAGAACTAGACATATTGCAAGTCAAGAATTGCCTTTTGAAATATTCTATCAGATAGTTTTACAAGATCCCTACACGGAGAAGATGGTCAATAGGCAAATATATAACTTTATCTATATTTATCAAAATTTAGAGAATTAGACTTAACTTATGAGTCAAATGGTTAAAAAATATGAGACCATCAAAATGAAAAGATAGAGAAATAACAATAAAAAATTAGTGATCTTATGTCTGTCGCAGCCTGCAGCCCCACTAGAACTGTTAATATTTGCGGCTCTTGAAGAAATGCCGCAGACTCCAGACAGGTCAGGCTTAAAACACTATAAGATTCAGAACCCTCCTCTTGGAGCGTCCACGAACTACCAGCACTGGCCTGTGCAATATGAAGACACGGAGTTTGGTCAGAAAGCCTTTAGAAATTTAAAAGGTTTTAGCTAAGAATCAACTTCCAAGATAATCCACAAACAAGAAATGAGTGGTCATCGCTCTCTCTTTCTTTCGTTTTTTTTAAATAATCGTTACATTAGGTCGTTTCTATCCCCGTAACAGGTGATTGGTCACAAAAAACTTGTTTTTGTTTGCTGTCTTTGCAACGGATGTAATGGTCCTTCTGGGCCTTTCTTCTCCTTAATATAATGTTGCGCAGTTCTCTTGCGCATTCAAGAAAAAAATGATCGTTACATAATTTAAAGAGTCAAACTATTCATAGCAGACATATGAAGATATTGTGCATACTTAACACTGGAAAAGGTCATGGTTATATTAAGTATATGTATGTGCGCAAAATACATTAATGGGTTAATTATTGCCCTGAAGAAGTAGCGAGTAATCACTGAATGGTTAAAACTGGGTCAAGAGCATGGTCAGTGGCCATCAACATTGTTATTCTCATCACCGTCGCTGAAATCTGAATCACTGCAAGACTCAGAATCCCCATTGGTAAAAAATCTGGAAGCTTCCAATTTTTCTAATGAATTCCATTCAGGTGGAAATATTTTCTGAAGTGCTTCCGTAAGTGCCCCTCCCGTCCTCTCAATCTTGTGAAGCCATATTGACCAGTGAACAGCAGTGCGCAGATCTTCAAATCATTCTCAAACATTTCCCTATAAACACTCAAGATTCCTGTGTAGGTGCTTCCCTCCATGACAGTTGCTCTAGAGAGAAATATGCAGTGATAAGCAGCCTCATCAGGTTTAAACTCAAATTTCAATGCTCTGTCTGGAAGTGACACCCTAGCCCAACCTTTAATCATGGTGGTATAAGTCTTGATATTAGGTTCCAACCCAAGTTCTGCCATCTCTTAAACCACACTTTTTGCCATCTGCAATTAATATTTCAACAACAAATTAATTACTACTCCAGTGTGCATCAAGGGTAAAGACAAATGCTTGTCCAATGGGAACAAGATGAAGCGAAATATCACTGTCAGCTAAGTCGGCTGCCTCCCAAACATCTCTCCTAGCGCAGGTGAGGGTATTGGGGGCGCCGGCGGAGGTGGGGAGGGGCGGGGGAAGGAGCCACGGGCTTGGAAGGAGGGAGGTGGGGAGCGGGCGACGAGGCGGCTAGGAACTGCATAAGCATGGTGGCTGGCCTCGGATTTTCGAATGCCCCGGGAAGACGGTGATGTCACCGGCGGATGGAACCAGGTCCAGGATAAGGCGCGGCTTTCCGATTCGGTCCTCGGTTGTGCTGTTATTTATTGGTGACAGTCCTCCCTTAACTGGGCCGGATTTCCCAATGCGATTCTGGCCGAATGCATCGGCCCATTTAGAAATTTGGGTGGAGTTTAACCGAGCAGTGACTCCACGTTGTTGAAAATGGAAGACTCGATACTCTGCTTGGAACAATGACTCGATTGACGATGCTTTAAACCTGTTACAGAATGAATGATATTCATCAACATGAATGATTCCTCACAAAATTAAAATGGAAGATTCAACACTCAACAGGGGTGCCATATGTGATGATACAATTGACAATCGGGATTTCACCTCGCCCTAACTTGAAGGCTATTAGGTTAATCCATCGTCACAAAGAAAAAGGCCACACATGAGGTGATCACACGTACATAAATCATCACATGCAGAGTCGCAAAACACATACGCGGTTGAATAAACGGAACAAGACGCAGCGATTTATCGGAGAACTGGTCACAGGCAGATAAACGTGGGGTTCAGCGGCGCCGCCTGACGGAGACGGCGCCCATGATGACGAGGAGCATGAAGATGAGGACGGCGAGGAAGGAGGCGACGACGGAGCCGCTGGTGCGCCGGCAGAAGCCGTGGAACTGCATGCAGATGGGCACCCAGTTGGCCCGCAGGTTGCCCGAGTGCGCAAGGTCCACGATGGCCGCCGCGGCCGCCGCCGCCGCGGCAAGCAGCGCCACCATTGTCTGCAACGTTTCACAGACAATCAATTCGATCAGTTGCACTGCCCCGGGAAGATGTGATGATGACTTGATGAGTGTGGGAAAAAAAAGGGTAGGAGTAGTAAGTGTCAGTTACCATGTCGCAGACGAGCAGGAGAAGGCGCAAGCCGGTGGCCTGTGGGCGCAGGACGAGGGCGGCGGAGAAGGGGAGGGACAGCACCAGGTACCCCGCCGCGATCGCGTTCGCAACCATGAAGAACCTGCACGAATTTGCAACCACTTCACGTTTAATACGGCAATCTTCCTGGAAATACCATGTGAAGTGTGAACCGTGAGTGGCGGGCGACACTGACACTAATGCCGGGAACTCGTCGAAGCGCGCGCGGAACTGGAAGTACTGGGTGAAGACGGAGAGCGTCTCGTCGGCCGTGGCCGTGGCGATGGCGGCGGCGAGGGTGGGCCCGAAGGCCGCGATCCTCAGCAGGAAGTCGATGAGCGCCACGCACCGGCTGCCGGCGTCGGGCCGCCGGAAGAACGGAACGGCAGCGGACTTGCGTGGCGCCGTGGCGACTGGAGCGTCGCGAGCGGCAGCCGCGGGGACAGCGGTGGCGGCGGGAGGAGGAGGAGGCACCGCGTCGACCGGGGCCTTGCCGGTGGCGTCGTGCGCGCCGTGGTGGTGGCGGGCGACGTCGTCGATGGGGATGACGTGCGCGGCGGCGCCGGACTCGCTGGTGCTCATGGTTGGTCTCCGGTGGGCACGAGGACGCAGAGGGTATGTTTAGTGAGATGGATGGATTAGCTAGCTCAGTTGTGTGTTTATGTTTGCATGGATGAAGAGGAGATTTATAGAGGAAAAACAAGTAGAGGAGTTGTTCAGGTAGACGGGCATTGTGAATTCATGAGCTTTGTGGAAGAGGTTGCGGAAGGTGGTGGTGGTGTGGTTTAGCAGGAGTGGTTGCCAACAGCTATACAATCAGGACTAGGGAGTCTAGGAGAGGTGAGTTGGATAATTGCGTCAATTTTCTTGGCAGAGTCAAGTGGGAGCTTTGCACGGGCGCTCGCTGGAGGAGTGGAGCAGGCACAAGCGCTGGCCGCTTCTTCGCCGAAACAGAGCTCTTAATCCTGTCAACCAAGCTCTGAATCTCGTCCGACAACGGGAACAACACTGAGACGTTATGCTCAGTTACCTCGAGTCCTTGTAGTTCTTACTCTCGAATTTAGGTGTCTGTTGATCTATGTTCACTCTCGAATTTAGGTGTCTATTGATCGATGTTTACTACCGAATTTAGGTGCTTATTTGATCTACATTTCTTATTCTGAATGAAAAACGTTTGATCGCGCATGGATTCATATTACCCCATTGCACCCACCCGAACTACTTCGACGATCATCACAAGTTTACAATGGCCATTCGCCATGAAAATTCAGCATTGCCAGATACGACGGTCATACTTGCAGTAGAATTTTAGAGGTCAAGATATGCAAAATCAACCCACTGAATTCAGCCATTTTTCGCCTCTGAAAAGAACTCCACCATATTATCCAGAAAAATATACCAATGGGAGCTAAACAGATATTCTATGAAACAAAGAACAATGACTGAAAAAAAAATGCTTGCTGTACAAGTTAACACACCTACCAGCAAGATGGACATTTACATCAACAATCCCTTTTTTGACGCTTTCCTTTTTTTCATCAGGAGGAATCAAGAAAAAAAAATTCCCTCTAGCCCCCACTTAATTTCCTGTTTGCAGTACTTATTCACCTTCCATGTCTTTGCCATCTCATTCAGGGTCTCTGTTGTCGCTTTCTTCCATATATACATCCTACATGAAGATATGGACGATGGACGACATCTCACACGCACAAAACAGAAAAAGGCTAAGGAAACCTTAGCCAAATTGACAAATCACCAACTCTTGCTTCCATATCCGATAATAATCTGTCAAACAAGCGCCTGCACCACAAGCAAAATAATGAGAAGTTAATAATATTATTTAAGGAATATTTACTCAACCCATTCAATAGTCAACATTTAATTTTTTTACTCAGCATATAATATTGATTACAAATAGCATCATATCAGTGAAATTAGTAAAATTCAATAGCTAGTCCAGACAAAACAATGTAGCAGTTTCAGTAGTATTTTCTAATTGATTTGCATGATCCAAAATGTTTCAACAGAAAAATATGCTCAGATATTTCATGCATAACCCAGCTAAATGTAAAAATAAATTTTCAGTGTGTTTACCTGAAATTATGTGCATCTTGTCCCCTACAAAGCTGTTCATGCTTAATGACCACTGCTGCTACTTTGTTCATGACGACAACCCTCCTTGAGTGTTTCTTGAGCTTCATTCTCCATGCCTAATGATAACAGAGCTGCGGTTTGAAGGTAGAATGCAGTTGACCATGTTGGAGATATGACTAAAGCTTGCATTGCGTCATTCAGTGCTTGCTGTGGCATATCATTCATCAAATAAGACAGGCACCGCCGAGCATAAATGGTTGGCGAAACCATTGTACCAACTTCAATGAACTGCAAGTAAGGAACAAAGTTAATGGCAACCTTATGTTATTCAATGAGCATTGCAATTATGGCTCCCTTGTTAGAAGATCAACAGCAAGGGCCATAATTATTTTATTTCATTTTTTTCAGAATATTAAGGGAGATATTAGAGAATATTAAAACACGATGGTAGCCATATCTAGTCACATTAAATCACGCAACTTCGGTATCTCAATTGTAAACTAAAAAAGGATCATAAAAATATAGAGAATGCTACCTGAGAATAACAATCAATAGCAGTAGCAAAATCCTTTTGTCGAAAAGCATTGTCACCCTTCTTCTTTGAATTCAATGTATCTTGCATTTGATTGGTCCACATCTGAAATGAGAGCTGCAGCGCAGAAGGTAACAATAAGAATGACATTTCGGTAGGGTATTAAGTAGGGATGCAGATGGATACCCATTTGTAGTTTTGGGTCAAGCCTCTAGTTCATTTATGCTACTAACAGTATAAGATGGAGGGGATTTAGTTCATTTTGGAGAGTTATGGACATACCCACTGACCCAAAAAATGGTAAACTATACCCCTAGAATCATGTGTCCCTCGGAAAAAACAGATGACTGTAAAAAGATTTGAAAAAACTAATGGGATAATTAATGATTATGTAGCAACCGCATGGATTTTAGGAACTACACAGGGCATCAGAATCACAGCACGACACTCTGTGCATTGACATTTACTCATTTAGATAGTGTAACTATTCAGTGGTATCTGCAACAACCCAATTCAGATGAGAGATAGATAAACACGACAATATTATCAACTGGGAAAAAATATAAATAACAACAGCCACCCTAGCGGTGATGCCTCTAGGAATACAAGAAATATATTGCTTGCTTGAATTTGTCTGATAAAATTGTCTAAAGTTATGACGTCTACACATAGAAAGTTTGCATGAATCCAACAAATAATGCTATTAACTCCAAGAAAGAGTGCAAACCTCATTTGCTCTTCCCTCATCATCCTTGTATCCTGTCTTTTCTAGAATTTCATGTATTGCTGTCAGATCCTTTCTAGAACAGGCTTCTACAAGAGGAGAAAGGGACAATGATTGAATAGCTGGTGCACCGCCCCGTGGGATATCCATCAGTTCATACGATGGGGTCTGTAAAAAAAATCAATTACTTTAGCTCTTAGTTCGATGAAGATGAATATCATGACATACCAAAAGCATCAATCACTTAAGACAGATCTATTTTCAGCTTTGCTAATTAAAATATAATGTAAGCCTAATTTGTTCCCAATCCAATTGTTCTATAAGGAAAAAAAGGGAAGGGGCTAAATGTTATCCATCATCTAGGTTATAGAAATGAAATATTGAAGGCCAAATCAGGAAGGGGTTAAATGCTTTGCATCTTGTAGGTTACATAAGTGAACTATGAATTATACAGGTTAAGCCCCTTACTCAATTTCCAGCATATCTCTACATAAATGATCAAACCCACTAGCGATAGAATCAAAAAAATTCACCTCAACATTGTTCTGAAGGGGGGCCAATGCTTGCACAACAGATCTCACATTAGGTCGCTCACGGGGTTCATAGTGAAGGCACCTTGAAGCTAATCGGACCAGTTCTGTTCCTTCCTCATTCGAAAATTGACCCTCCAAGCAGGAGTCTGTAAGCATATTAAAGTTCCGATCCCGAATCAGGTCAACAGCCTGCACATAGTTGCCCAAGAATCATCAGCCTGGTAAATTTGACGATAGAAACAGGAAAATAATAACAGAAGTCACAGTTATATCTGCATTTAACTGTTACTTTCTTTCATCATCGAAGTGTTAATTCTTACAAATTTTGTTCCCAAACAGATATGTTGTTAGCACACTCACCCTATGATCTGAAATAGTCAACAACTCAACATGGTAGTCGACCTTCTAATTATATACAGATAACACCAAATGATGGCATGAAGCTGATGCAAATGAGGACCAATAGGATCCTACATTGTTCTGCAGAAATTGAAGTACCCAGGTGGCTAATAAAACAAAAAATGATTTCATGTTGATCCACAGAATTGAAGACTTTTAGAAGATCATGGACAGAGGCGTACTGCAACATAACTTAAGCTACCTAGATCAAATAAATACAAATCGATAAACAAGACTTCTAGGGGGGAAAATCATGTTCACGGGAACTTTCTGATGTGTTGCCTTATCAATACATTAAAAAACTTAAAAAGGAGAACAGTCAAAGATTAAGTAAAGCTCAATGTTATTACATGACTCGGAGGGATATGCTTCCCACTAAGAACATCCAACAGCAAGGTCCCAAAGCTGTAAATGACACTTTCAGGAGTGATCCTTCCTGCAGGTTAAACAAGAAAAAGAAAAAAGAAAGGTAATATTGAGATACTGACAGCTTGAGGCTCAAGCTACATGTCGAATTCTGAAGTTAAAGGGAAATCTAATGGTAATAAAGGACGAATTTCAAATTGTATGATTACATACATGATGGCTGATTGAAATTAATATGATCATGTATCAATTTTATTTTAATTCACAAAGATGTGTCTGCTTTACAACAGTTAAGGGTCACATGAAAAGGAAAAGTTAATGTCATTGACACTAGGTAATAGAATAATGGAAAGTGCACATAAATTGATGGTAAAGATGAAATTCTTTCAAACAAATCTTTGAACAATGTAGTCTAAGAAACTTTGCTCCCTTGATCATCAAACAACTGCTAAACAGAATTAGCTATTAAGAATTAGAAAAGCGAGAAAGGACTAACCAGTCCTCATGTATTCAGGAGGTGTAAACGCCAAATTGGTGCTGTAACTTTTTCCATCCCGGCTGTTCTTCATGAGACCAAAACAGGAAAGTCTAGGATTGCAGTCCTGCAGTTTGTAACCAGCGTTCAAATGTTAAATACATTGATGAAACACATTTCAACCATAATCCACATTATACTTACATCATCAAACATAACTCGGTAGGCATTGAGATCATGGTAGAGAGCACGCCCCTTACTAGTGCAGTATTCTAAAGCCTCAGCAAGATAAAGAACAACCCTTAGTCTCATGGGCCATTTCATTGCTTGAGACTCCCCTGAGAATGACAAATGGAAAGGAAATTTTACATGTCTTGGTCTGGTTTAAAGTTCAAGGAATAGGTACATGAGTGTAGCAACAGGAAATAATAATTAGGAGAAGTAATGACACAGTAAACCATGAAACTTCTAAGTTGTGCCATCAGAATAAACAGGTGCACAAATAATAAGAGGTAATAATTATTAAGAGTCATAGACCTTCAACTTCTTAGTAAGTGCCTTCGGTTGAGAGTGCAAATACATGAAAATAACATGTTTTAACTACAACATGAACTGCTTTCGATCGACTTACAATGGAAGAGATGTTTCGCTAGCGTGTCATTGGGCATGTACTCCGCAACAAGCAATCTCTCATCTCCTACACAGCAACAACCAAGCAGATTTGACAATCTTTTGCTCCGGAGCTGGCCAACCAATCTAGCTTCTTCCTGAAACATAAAATGTCCCTCAAAGTCAGAGCTCGTGAATCTTGGAAAACATGAAAAAAGCAAACAAAATCCATAATTTCGCATAAACAACGAGAAATGTCTACAGACAAGTAAAAGTCATTCAAATGGAGGATGCACCCATACAATTGAAACAAATCCAGTATGGCAAAAGACACATAAAAAGGGGTAGATATAACAAATCAAAAGGCAACAAAAATACTGTACGAGCAGACCTCATGGATTTAGATACAAAAAAAAGGGTTAATAATAGGTGACAGTCATTGTTAAAGCAATGGTCAAAATGCTAAGAAAGATATATCATGCAGACAAAGAAATCTGGAAAATCCATTTATGGAGAAAAAAAAGAGGAAAGCCATGTGTTCCTAAATGCAGCATTTGAACTGATGGTATCATGAAGTAACTTTTCGGACAAAAAAATGTTAATGTATAAAAAACGGTTACACTTGATTTCCAGTGGGATCTAATAATGGAACAAGAAGCGCAACTAACAGAGTCAAAAATATAAAATGCTGTCACGGTTGCTATTAAAGCAGCAGTAAAAATGCTATGGGAATACATCTATAAGTTTCTCTTATCCAATATAAAATGTTGTAACTGGGAAGCCACGATGCGGAGCATGGACCAACAGTTTCAGCATTGAAGTAACTGAGAAAGTGCTTAACGAACAAAAATGGTAACCGACAAAATGATGGGGCTGATAGTTGCTTGTATGATTGCTGTCTCAAATAGTGATGCTTGTTCCGCAACAGAATCTAAATACTAAACCAAGCAAGAGAAAAAAAAAATGCTATGCAAACAGTTGGTAGGTGCCAGTATTCCATCCATGAGTCATCATAGTCCAACCAAAAGCAGAACGAGCATATAACAGGTAACACAGCATGTCATCATAGGAAAGGAACAGGTAAAAATCAACAACCTCCATGATAAGAGGCATTCGGAGGCTTTGATATATCACCCAAAAGTTGCAGAGAAATTCTGTACCACCAGCACCATTTCAATAATAAACCAGGAAACGAACTGCCAATCGTGCGCACCAAATGCATATAATAGCTGGAAAAAGGGTTTTAAAAAAAATGAGTATACCAGGAACTGGCGCGAGTCTGGCCAGGCGGTGCGATTGAAGCGCTTGACAGCGATGCGGCGCTGGGCATCGAGCTTCCCCTTGTAGACGACATTGGGCGCCTTCTCGCCGTGCTCAGATACGATGTTCTCGACGGCGAACCCCGAGGTAGCCAGGCGCAGCTGCTCGAGGGAGAACTCCTGGAACACGGGCAGGTCGTAGGCCTCCCCCTGCTCCTCGGCCACTGAAAAAAATTTGGCCGTGAGTTAATCCGCAAGGAAAAAGTAATTAATCCGCGGACCTAACAAATCGGTAGCCATCATCGCATGAATGCAGATATAGGAGACAGCAACGGATCGAAATGTGTGAAAACCACGCACTTGCAGCCTCAGCGTTGTCGTTGGTTACCCCGTTGCGGCGCGGCGCGCGGCAGCAGCAGACCTTGGAGACGCATGCGCCCATTTCGATCCCGCGCAAGAGAGAAAATCTGCAGCAAAAAGAGACGGTGAGAGACTAAAACGGAACTGATTGGAACTCGCCTCGGATCTGACGCACGGCGGCACGGGGAGCGAAAACCGAATCGAAGCGAGGCCACACTCACTTGCCTGAGACAAGCACACGGACGCGACGCGAGGATGAAGGGCAGCGGCGGAGGAGGAAATCGAATCGAACCGAATTTCTCCTCGCCTCCCCTCTGCTGTCTCGTTCGCTCGCTCGCCCAGTGGAGGAGGAGAGTTGCAGAGCAGCAGCCAGCCGGAAGAGGAGGAGGAGGAGCTGGGTTTGTTGGGGGACCTGGGGTGGTGCAGGATGCTCGCGATTGCAAGGAGAGGGAGGAGTATTTCTTTGGCTAGGAATAATACAGTAGCGCTACTTAATAATGGCAGTGGAGCAGCAGGAATATTTGTTAATTAATTAAGGGGTCACAGTGATTATTTAGTGTTTAAATTTTTTTTTATACCGACATGCCCGTACTCATACGGGAATTTACTTGCTTTTTTTTTTTGTTTGTGCTCAACTCTCGAGGAGAGAGGGAGGGAGTAGAAGGAGCAGCGAAAGCGGGACCGCGGGGTGCGTTTCGATCCACGCAAGGCGCCGCGTCCGGGGTTGCCGGATCCGTTGTAACCTGCCGTTTGCTTCGTTCGCTAGGATGACCTGGATAGCGTTTGAATCCCACGATCTGGATTCTGGATTTTTTATTTCAGAATTCGCCTATTTGAATTACGAGATTTTATTGTGATTTTTGAATTCTAAAATTCAGATTTTATAAATTCAAAGTTTCAACTATTTAGATTACAATATTTTATTATTATAAATATATTAATATATGTTGTGGTATAGAATTTTAAATAATATTTAAGTCTATGAGATTATATATAATTTTATAATCTTTTAAAATCTCAACTATTTGATGCTTATGATATTTTTTTTATTCGGATTCTCTAAATCTTATGGGATTCTTGGTCAGCCTGAATTGAATCCTTCCTCGTCAAGCAATGGCGAAGATAAGCTTTGAAACGGAGGATAAAGGAATTATTTCGGCGGTTTTTTATAGTAACTGATTCAATTTTATTGGATAGTTTTTTTTAACTGACACTAATATTGTAGAAAAAAAACTTTTTCATCTCTTTTTATTTATTATTTTAAATTTATACACGTGAATTAAAAATAATGAAAAATAATATGTGCTGAAAATAAAAAAAAGATAAAAATATAAATGTATTGAAAATTAAAAAATATATTGAAAAGCGAAAATAACAAGTATGGATGGAGGAGGTTTTACCAGCTAACCGTCTGTTGTTACGGGTGGCTTTTGATTCTCATCCTCGGCGACCAGGCAGGAGGATACTGTACATGGAAATCAACAAACTTTCTGATGACCAACCGGCGAGTCGACTGCTTGTTTGAATAAGCACCGCGCCAGATGTTCATAGCAGCATGAATCAGGAGCAAGATGAGCTGCTCGCTCGCTGCCGGCCGGCCACGGTCCACGCGCAAAAGGCCAGGTCTGCTTCGGTGTTTGATCCGCCGGCAGAGCGGAGTGAGTCGACGCGTAGCAGTTGAAACGAGCACCTGCTTTCTCTGTCACTCAAAGTCTTCTCTCTTCTGAATAAAATGATACTACTGCTATTTGGTGAGGCGAAGACAGACAAAGGTCAAAAGCAAACCGAACATAGCTAATCCTTAGGGAGATTAGGAGTAAAATCGACCATCATGCATGCTTAAAGTGAGCGTGATCACAAAGGTAATCTAGAAAGGATCTGCAGATTCATATACTACTACTACAAAGCTAACCTCCCTGATCATCCTGCCTAACATTGACTGATCATCATCTGGGCACGCCAAGCGCCCCCCCCCCCCTCCCCCCACCGGGGAGAGAAAAGTTGACAGCGTCACACGTACGCATACATACAGCGTATGATTTTTAAATTGCCACCTGACCTCTGCGGTGATAATAATTTAAAAATATAAGAGCCGGAATTTTAAGAAGCAAATGATTGAGGCCTGCACGACGCGCGCAGATACGGAGGACACTTGTGTGCTGTCCGATCCCGTCGGTCCAGCTCGGACGGCAGCCCCATGCGATGAACAACGAGCTGGCCGTCGCAGGTGAGGTGGATTGAACTGGATGGATAGTCGTCGTCGACAAGGCCAGACAGCTTCCCCTTGCTGAAGTACAGTAGTATTTTATTTGGCGGTTGCACGAATGCTGCTTGTATTGTTTGAGATTCTGTGAGAAGCACTTTGTGCTGCTCAACATAATACAATAAAATAGGTGAAGAAAAAAGAGAAGAAAAGAGGGCGAAAGAAAAGAGAGGGAAAGCTAGCTCGGCCTCGGGCCGAATCAACAGAACAGAGCCCACCTTACGTGAGGAGATGTTAGCCTGAAAAAAAGGCCCATTTGAACGAGCCACCACACCAGGGCGAACAAATGGGCTCGAAGGGAAGCGGAGGCCCGCAAGGAGGGAAACAAAGATTTTTCCTCTGTTTTGGGCCTTGGGCTGGATCACAGGACTACTGACTCAGCGATTTGGGCCTTGGAAGTCTCGTTGATTATTCGCTACTGTACCGGAAAGCAGGGTCAAAGACAAGTTGTCAGTGTGGGTGGATGAGCAGAGAAGAAGAGAGCGATGTCCCTTTCCTTCCCTTCCCCTCCGGCGCGGCCTTATCTCACCAGCAGCGAGCGTGTGGACGCGCGGGCTTATCCGCTCCGATCCGGCGTCGATGCATGACTCGTGGAAATAGATACTGCTGGCTACAACCGTCGTCAGGCAATCAAAAGGGCTTCACCTTCACCTTCACCTTCACCTACATCAGGTGATGAAGATTTCTTCACTGGGAGCGAGCGAGGCAGCTCCTGATTTCTGCTGGAATTTGCTGCTGTATGCGAACACGAACAGCTAGCCATCAAAAACGCTGTGCACTGAGCACTGTGGCGTGGATGGATATTGGACGCCCACTGGACAGGCAGCGACAGGCCACCGCCCCTGGATCGTGAATCCCAATCCCATCGTCCATCGGGGACGGAGCGCGACGGCGGCCGGCGGCAACCACAATCTTATCGGTTCGCGGCCTGGTCGGTCCTTCCTGCCCATCGGTCATCGGTGGCCCGTCGTGCCCATCCGGAAAAAACGCTCTCCTGCTGTCGTCGTCGTCTCCGCTCCGCTCCGCTCGATCGCTCGTGTAGGCCAAGCCAACCGAACCGCGTCATCTTATCTCTCTCTCTCTCCCATCATTTCATCTTCTTCTATCCTCTCTCTTCTCCTTTTCCGCTGTCTTTCCCCTGCGCCTGCAATCTACTCCGTATCTGCTTGCTTGCCGCTGGCCCATGTCCGTGAAGCTATTATCCCTGCTCCTTCCGGCCTCGCCTGAAGGTTCCTGAGCAAGTCGACCTGCTTCTTCTGGCCTCGCCTGCATGTTCTTGCCTACATACGCGGTAGCTACGTGAAAGAAAGGACTGCAGGTCTGCAGCGCAGGGGAAAGAAGCAGAGATCGCAAGCAAGCTGGTTGATCGCCGTGCTAGTCCGTCCGAGCAGCAGGCAGCAACGGACGATTTGTTTATCGACCTTTCTGCTCCATGCATGGATGGCAAGGACCTCATCTCATCGCCGTCCGACCTGCAGTCGTTCTACGGGCAGCAGCAGCAGCACAACAGGGCGCAGCTCGGTGGAAGCCATAGCCCGTCCCAGCTCGCGGGGATGCACTCCGTCATCCGCCCCATGCCCAACATGCCCAACATGAACATGAGCGCCACGGCCATCCTCAACTCCATCGGCGGGGGCTCCCTCGCCGGCATGCAGTTCCAGATGGACCCCGCGCCGCCGCCATTGCTGCACGACAGCACCAACAGCATGGGCTCGGTCTCCGTTTCCGGCCCGCCCGCGCCGGGGACGGCTCCTGGGGAACAGCCCGTCAAACGGAAGAGAGGTAGGCCGCGCAAGTACGGACCCGACGGCACCGTGAAGGCCGCGGCGACAGCGCAGCAGCAGATGGTCAGCGCGCCGCCAAGGTTCGGCGAGATGGTGGGAAACTCGGCTATGGACGACATCCAAGCGCAGAAAAAGAGGCGTGGGCGCCCGCCGGGGACGGGGAAGAAGCAGCAACTCTCGCCCTCTCCAGGTAACAAACCAACGGGTCCTTTTCCCCTTCTCTATGTTTATTTAAACCTAGTAGATAATAATTCAAATAAATTAATAGCAGATAATAATTCAAATAAAGTAATAGTAAACTGTAAAATTAAGAGTACATGCTATCAAGGTTTTTCATCGGCTCAGATGGCCACAGTGTTTGTAATATCGATGTAAGAGTAAGCTGCTGCCTTCTGTTATGTCTAAAAAAATTAGCTTATGAAAAGGAGTATAAAAACCAGAAGTACACTGCATTGAAGTTCTGCCGTCAAGTTCTTCGGTAAAAACTGAATTCAGTGCTTGGACACTCCTAAAAGGTTTTGCATTCTATTTTCCTGGTGCCGCCTCATTCGTCCCTGGTTTGCATTCACTCTTTTACTGAAGAAAGTGACTAACCATACTTTTGCACAGCATTGGGTTATCCAGGCAATGCGTTTTCTGGCACCGCTGGAACGAGCTTCACTCCGCACATCATCACAGCATCTCCTTCGGAGGTATGCACTGCCTCAAACGTTCTACTTCTCCTCAAAATGCAGCATCGATTTAGGCACCCTAAATAACCCTGACAGCGTCTTCGCTGCGTATGTTCTTGCCAGGATGTGGCGGCGAAGATCGCCGCGTTCGCGACCCAGTCAGCAAAGGCGGTGTGCGTCCTCTCGGCGACGGGCTCCGTCTCCAGGGTCGTCCTCGGCCCCCCGGCAGATGCCTCCCCCATGTCAAGAGTTCACGCCTCTGCGCCATACAAGAACCCTGCAATCTTCGAGGTATGCTTTCGCCGCACTACCGCTTTCTTGCAGGAAAAAATGGGGTACTACCTTATACAGCTTGTAACTCGCCATGCACGGCGCTCTCGTGATTGAATCTATCGCAGGGTTTCTACGAAATCCTGAGCCTAGCCGGCTCTTACAACCTGAGCGAGGGTTCACAGGACCAGCAAGGAGGCGGACTCAGCGTCACGCTCTGCAGCCCTGAAAGGAATGTGATCGGAGGTGTTCTTGGTGGACCGTTGGTAGCTGCCAGTACAGTGCAGGTAAATGATCATGACCAGCTGCAAAAAAACTTTCTCAGTTCATCCTGACAGTCAAAATGCCTTGATCAGTATTTAAAAAATTTGATTGTCATGCATGTTCAGGTGGTGCTGGGGAGTTTTCACCAGGGCGGGTCGAGATCAAAGTCGAAGAAAGCAGGGAAACAGCAGCAGGCCTTCAGCCCCGACTCGCTCACCGGCACCGGCGGGGGCCATGAGGCATCGCCCAGCTCGGGACATAACCAAATTCTAACGCCGCCCTCTGTAACGGGAGGGTGGCCTAGCCCCGGGATATTTGACACCAGAAGTTCCAACATTGATATCAACTCATCTAGAGGCTAGATAAATATTCCAGCTCTCCAGAATTTTCTGTTTGCACAAGAATACCAAAACCATAATTCGAAATAGCTTATTCAGTTTTTTTGAGTAAATTCTTATCGATTGACTAGTAGGCAGTGCCCAGTGTTGTGTTATTTTCCTTTCTTTTCTTCCTAAACGAGACGTGCCACTCCCAATTAAACTTCGAGTTCTGTTGTGTTCAACGTGTCTAGTGAACATCGTAAAGTTCCATTTGATGCTCGCGTTCGGAGTTTCACATATGAACCGTTCACGTGATTGATAAGAAAATGCATGCCATAGATTGCGGAAGATTGGTAACGCAGCAGCAACAATTGGACAGAAAATATGAAATTTAGAAGCTGCACGTAACTTTCATGGAATACCTTCTTTGAATAACTCCCCTTTTTGGCTGTCCAGATGTTTTCATTATAGGTCGATGACAACCACAGAAAGAACAAAGTACACTCTGGAGTTTGAAAGGTTCATTTCTTAATCACAAATATTTCAATGTCAGATAACTAGATAAGGTACAGTGAGGAACACTCAGAATTATAGTCGCCAAAAAAAAGCCAGCCAGACATATCGCCTGTTTACTCAAATTCTGTTAACAGTCTGCCCTGGCATAAACAGAAACAAACAAACAAACTTTTAAAGCTGGTCTTATATCCATATACGTAAAACCCACTTCAATTAATAAACCTAAACTAATCAAAAGCAGAAGTCAACAGTAGAATTTTTTTTTTAAAAAAATATGATCAGTAATTACTTGAGAAGACTTGGGCATCATCAAGCAAATACATAAATAAATACATAGAGTAAGATACTATCAATTCAGAAAGGATCAACACAAAAGCAACTACTGATAAGTCATCATAAGCTTTTAGTAATTATTCCCAGAATTCAGCACCTAATACGATTTACAGGCTCATAAGTCCTGAACACAGTTACAGATAGCAATACCAATAAAGTCAAGCAGACTACAGCAATAAACATGGAGTATTTCTGGGGATTACAATGACATGACCACCATGGTGGCTTATTTATAGCATACTGTCGGTCCTTGCTGGCAATCGCCTGAAGAAGTTAACTGGTACCGAGGGTAACCTATGTCTGAACCTTGGGTGCCTCATGACATAGAACCCTCCCAATGCAGCAAGAACTTGAAGCGGTGTAACATACAGAACTATTGCCGAAACCAAACAAAATAGGACAAAGATTGCTGTGGCCCGAGGGTCCCTCCAGCTAAGCAATGCCTGAACTCTCTCACCTTGTGTTGCTATATCACCAACCACTGTTTGTATCCTTCCAGCAACACTCCTCAGTCTGTCATATCTCATCCTTACAATCTCAGGGTTGCGACTAGTAGGAAATGTATCAAACTCCTCATCAAGTTCATCAGGGTGAACAGCCTCTGCATGAGAGATCTTGGTATTCATGTGTGGAGGATAACGAGGCCTATAGCGGAAGTTCCAGATCCCTATAAGAAACATGTACAGGAAAAATGTTGGCAGGATGAGCTCCGGAAAGCACACCAGCATTAGGAAGAGGATGTGAACTAGCACAGTGGTAATGGGGTTCTTCCATGCACAGACACCACTGAACCACTTGCTGACTGCAAACAAGCCCGAGAAAACTGACATAAGTCTGAAGAAATTAGCTTTGCTTCTTCTCATGCTCCACAAGTGAGAATCAAAATCTGTCATGTATTCAACAACTTCCTTTCTCAAAGGTGGCTCCATCCGGCTAAGTCGGGCAGCCACAATCTGGACAGCTTGGTGACGCAGCATGTCAACTTGAAGCACCGGTATGGGACGAACATAGTGCATTTTCGGTAGCAAAGGGCGAGAGTAGAGGTACAACATGTTTATGAGTGAAGTTGAGGAAAATCGTATTGCTAGGTGCAGCTCACCCATCTTTTTGACCCCTGATGGATGTAGCACCAGGAGAGGATATGAGTGGGTGTACACTCGACCTGTTTCAAGTGTGGAAAGGCGTATTCGAACCTTGCCGATCTTCCCATCTTTGCCACTGGATGTCTTCTCCCCATCCTTCTCACCAAGCTGGCCATTGTCAAAAACACCAACAGTCAGGACAGTTGCAGGATCATAGACTTCCCAGGTGTACTGTTCATTGAATTTTGGTTTTGGGTTGTTCATGATGGTGCGTGTCCGTACCCACTTTGACCCATACTTCGCAACACAGTATGTGTCGGATGAACCTTTCCCATCCCTTGTCTTCATAGGAACAATCCCTTGAGCGCCGAGGATACCAAGCTCAAGCAAACCAATGGACGGCTTCCAGAGCTGCTTGGCTGTTGGTCTGAGGTCACTGCTGTAATTTGTGGACTCATCAAGAACATGGTAACCACCATCAAGGCAGAGACGGAGATGAAGCCGGGTAGAGAACTTTTCCTTCTTCAGTTGGTCCACATCGACAAGGACAGGCTTCTCAAGATTGTACCACTTTCCATGGACAATACGGTCATCAGCACGTTTATCGATCATTGTCAGTGGTATAATTACACGACCAAGAATTTCATCTTTGCTAGGAGCTGCACGATCCTCAAGAGTCAGAATAAGGTGATCCTCAAATGGTTCGGCAGCCACAAACATAAGATCTTCGTTCCAGAATGGGTTGAAATTTCTAGCTTGAACAGGTTTTGTTCTACCAACTTGATGCCCCACTTGTGCTCTGACAAAAACATCCGGGAAGCGGGTCCTATCAAATATGGCAACATCTTGGGCTTCAACAATATTGACTCGCAGGTACCACAATCTGGGAGCATGATAAACTTTAGACTTCATGTGTATCACAGCATATGGATCCTCCAGTGTCGCAGCATCTGAATGCCATGCATCAGGAAATGCCTCATCAGCTTGGGTGCCAATCCAAACCGCAAGCATGAGTTCACCCATTGACTTATCCCCGCTCTTACTGACAAGCCGGTACCATTCTGGAGCCAGTGGGCTGTCAGGGGGGACACGTATTGGAACATCATTCAAATCAAAACGCACCAAGCCAACAAAGTCATCCTTAAGCAAATCTTTGTCTTTGACCAAAACTTCAATGACAGATGCCTGCATACGGTCTCTGGAAAAGGCAAAAACTGCATTCCACTCTGGGTTCTTATTCTTTTCAAAGTGCCTAGTTATGCCCCTATAGTTGCCAACTCTCACTTCAACAAAAGGGTCTAGGCTTCCTGTGAGGTCCATGTCCGGCAATTCACGTGCCTTGACGACACGGACAAAGAGATACTGCATGCGCTCCACAAGGTCATAGGTGCTAGCATGCTTTTGGCCACGTATAACCCGGCCACCAACAACCTGTCCGCCACCAAGAAATGGGCTAGTCTCCTTGAGTGCATAATCCATTGGCTGCTGGGAGGCTGCCGAATACATTCTTACAATTTTTGGTGGTAGATGTTCAGGCTTCATATGTTCAACAGGATACTTGGAAGGATGCTCACCAAAGGAAGCTGGGAGATGGCCATGCTGTTGATGATGATGTACTTCCTTAGCAATGGTGTGTAAGGTTTTCACCTCAGACCTATGCTCCTGGGATGTGTGCAGGTTAGTACCAGCTACATCCGCTGCTATCTGCTCAGCTGGACTTGGAGCTGGAGGAGGATTATTTGAAACAGGATTCATCGCTGGAAGAGGGTTTGAAGCTTTGATCGCAGGGTCATTAGTGATGTATACTTTCAGACCCAGTTCACCTCTAACACGCGAGAACATCCCACGCTTCTCCAAAGGATAATGCATGACCACCGCATCAGGGAAAGGCACAAATGAGGTTCCAGCAATTCTGACCTTGCCGAGGAAGGACCTAGTACCTTCAATACTTTTGTCGACATTGTAGACGTAAGCTTCAAGGGCAAGCTCAGGAAGATTTGAAGGATCAGACACGTTGAAGTAGAAGCACTCATTCCACACCGGGTTCAAGTCTTTATCTTTGACGGCTGTGCGGAACCTCTGTCCATCAAAAATGAGCTCGACACAGGCGCTGGCAGAACCCTGCCCATCTTTGGGCATCAGGTCATGAGCACTTACGGCCTCCACGCCCAACTTATATGCTGCCATGGCCTCTGTTGATGTTGTGGTTCACTCTAGTACACTGCACATAGATACAAGAAATAAAATTGTTGGTATTGTCTGAGGCTATTTGAGGTAGAGGAAAGAAAACGAAACTTTGACAGCCAACAGCACTAATCAGGTGGGGGAAAACAGACAGGGCCTTCAAATTAAAGGTGCAAACGAAAGCAGCAGATGTACGAATGCAGAGGATACGACACTTGTCATATATGAAATCCTAAACTCCTAAATGTCACATCAGATGTGGACTGAATGCCCAGAGTAGTGACCCCCCCCCCCCCTCTCTTGTTCCACTTCCATCGTGCACTGAAACATCACCATTTTTGTTTCATTTCGCTGACTGATAGAAACACTTTCTTGCGCCATCGTGCACTGAAAGATGCGCGTACCAGTCTCCATCAGATAGTAATAGTAGAGTACCGGAGACCAAATCCCTTTCATATCTGAGGATAATACAGGGAAACCTTGGGGCACTCGCTAAGCACTGGATCGATAATCACAGCCGAAGGAAGGGGACACAAAAACGGACAAGGAGATACTCGTACGTAGTTGTATAATGTATCCAGCGAATCTGAGCACGTTTGGTGAAGGTGGGGATATTTAATTGATTGATTACGCGGTAGTATAACAAAAGGACTATGCAGAAAAGTTCTGAATCGCGCCTCTTCAACCCAACAACCAGTGAACACAGGCTTGGCGAAAGTGACACACCACGAATTCCAGGCCGGAGGTTTTGAATCGAAGAGGGATTAAACGGGAGAGGAAATTGGAAAGGAGGTCCAGATCCGGTCACCTGTCGGCGCGGCGCTCCCCGGCCAGATCCAGGCCCCAATGCGGCGCGATTCCGCCACCCGCGGTCGGGCAGCGCTAGAGTTGGGTCTCGCTTGCTGCTTCACTCCGCCTCCACGGCGTCTCCCGTCGTCGCTTAGAAGTGACTGGTGACTGGTGAGAGGGGAGGAAGGGTTTTGGAGGAGCGATCGTCGGAGGAGAGCGCGTCTTCTCTCTCGTTGTAGAGATAGAGAGAGAGATGGGCTGCTGCAGTGCACTCCACTCGGCGTAGAGAGAGAGAGAGAGAGAGGGGGCAGGCACCGACCGCTGACTTTGCGCTCTCCTCTTCCTGCGAGGCGCCAAATGCGCGATTGTTTTTCTTTTTTTCTTTTTCCCTTGATGAAATGTGCGATTGTGTTGGGAAGCAGCGGCATTGGAGTTATTATTGGGCCACCGACTTGCACAAGTGTGGCCCAATCAGAATCAGGCCTCTTTGTGTACACCTACATGCTTGGTCTTCTGGGCCACAATGCTTACATGGGCTTGGTGTAAGGCAGGCAGAAGCAAGCGGGCTTTGAAATCCCGAGTCCTGAGAAGCAAACAGTGACACGTGTAGATGGCCGCCGCCGCCAAGAGGCAAGACTAGAGGCGTGGACGCCGCCTATCGAGACTTGGACGAGAATGAGTCGCCCCCGGTTCCCGCCTGTCCGAACGCGCCTCCACTTGACGAACCACCGCCACGGGGCGTCTTCTGTTACATCAGCAGGCCGTTGGGCGGGGTCCAGCGACAGTGGCCACGGGAGCAAAATGAAAGCGGAATTGCGTTCCTTCCGCTCCAGTCCATGATCAACGGGACGCCTTTTCCTCCGTGGCACTTGTCACGCCCAGTCGCTCACTAGTATAAAGACACACGGGCTCGCCGCGCAACAAACCCAAGCAACGCAAGCAATCAGTCTACTATGGCCGCCGCCGCACCCGCCACG
>BCLH01000314.1:0-23877 GCA_001602315.1 Zoysia pacifica | reverse complement strand
CCGACGCGGGGCTCCTGCCCGGCCACGTCGTCGCGCTCGCCTTCCCCAACACCGTCGAGCTCGTCGTCATGTTCCTCGCGGTCATCCGGGCGCGCGCCGTCGCCGCGCCGCTCAACCCGGCGTACACGCAGGAGGAGTTCGAGTTCTACCTCTCCGACTCCGAGGCGCGGTTGCTCCTCACCAACGCGGAGGGGAACGCCGCCGCGCAGGCCGCGGCCGGTAAGCTCGGCCTCGTCCACGCCGCGGCCGCCCTCGTCCAGGGGGAAGTGGACGGACCGAACATCCACCTTGCCGGCCTCCCCGCTGACCCTGTAGCAGCCAAAGAGGATGATTCTTCGGTGCCGGCGGCCTCCCTTGACGATGTCGCCCTGTTCCTGCACACCTCCGGCACCACGAGCCGGCCCAAGGGCGTGCCGCTCACGCAGAGCAACCTGGCGGCGTCCGTCCAGAACATCCGCTCCGTGTACCGCCTCGCCGAGACCGACGCCACCGTGGTCGTGCTCCCGCTGTTCCACGTGCACGGCCTCCTCTGCGCGCTCCTCGGATCCCTGGCGTCCGGCGCCTGCGTCACGCTCCCCTCCGCTGGCCGCTTCTCGGCGTCCACCTTCTGGGCCGACATGCGCGCGTCGGGCGCCACGTGGTACACCGCCGTCCCCACCATCCACCAGATCATCCTGGACCGCCACGCGTCCAAGCCGGAACCCGAGGGGTACCCTGCGCTGCGCTTCATCCGCAGCTGCAGCGCGTCGCTGGCGCCGGCGATCCTGGAGAAGCTGGAGGCGGCGTTCGGCGCGCCGGTGCTGGAGGCGTACGCGATGACGGAGGCGTCGCACCTGATGACGTCGAACCCGCTGCCGCAGGACGGCGCCAGGAAGCCGGGGTCGGTGGGGCGGCCCGTGGGGCAGGAGATGGCCATCCTGGACGAGGAGGGCAGACGCGTGGCGCCCGGGAAGCCCGGCGAGGTGTGCATCCGCGGGGCCAACGCGACGCGCGGGTACAAGAGCAACCCGGAGGCGAACGAGGCGGCGTTCCGGTTCGGGTGGTTCCACACGGGCGACATCGGCGTGGTGGACGACGAGGGGTACCTGCACCTGGTGGGGCGGATCAAGGAGCTGATCAACCGCGGCGGCGAGAAGATCTCGCCCATCGAGGTGGACGCCGTGCTGCTGGACCACCCGGGGGTGAAGCAGGCCGTGTCGTTCGGAGTCCCGGACGACAAGTACGGCGAGGAGATCAACTGCGCGGTGATCCCCCGCGAGGGCGCGGCGCTGGGCGAGGAGGAGGTGCTGGCGCACTGCCGGAGGAACCTGGCCGCGTTCAAGGTGCCCAAGAAGGTGTTCATCACCGACGACCTGCCCAAGACGGCCACCGGCAAGATACAGCGGCGCATCGTCGCGCAGCACTTTGTGCAGCCGGTCAAAGCTTGATTTGGTTATTGCCCTAGTTGGTGCCGTGCCGTGTGAACTGCGTGCGATGCGGCTCAATTGTCTGGTCTGATGCATTGGGAGGAGGTCTTCTCTTCTGTTGCCTTTTTTTTTTTTTTCTTTCCATGATTTCCATCACCATCACCGTCTTCATCTCGATCTCGCGGGTTCGTGGCATATTCGGGAAGGATGTCCTTGCAGCAGCAGCTTGTTGCAGTCCGTCCATGACGACATCAGTGCACTTGAGCTCGACATTTCAGCAGAAAGTTTGTTGTCGGGGAAGACGTGCCGCCTTGCCAACTGCCCGGCGGCCAGTCCGGACGGCGACATTCGCTTTAGACCACTCCAATCAGCTTAGCTGTGCGCGAATGTTCTTCTAATAATGCTGTCGTGTCTGTTCATCCAGTTGCAGATTTCTGCATTCTGCTCGTGCAAAGTGAAGCCAGTAACAAAGCCATTCTGGACGGAATACGAGATTGCGGTTCTTCCTTCAGCAATGCGATGCATGTTCCACCAAAAAAATATTGTACAGCTCAAAATCATTGGAAGTACTCCTGCTACATTATTAGTCAAAATAGTCATGCACGAACACAGAGCAAACACCTGCTCGTTTGCCACAACAGTCATCTCTCTATGGCCTCCTTTTGAACGCGAGATTTTTTTTTATATATTTTTCTATGAAATTGAACTATTTCTGTGTTTCAAAGGAGAGCTGTATGTCAAGCGAAAACTGTGAATAATATTAGTGTACGTGACGATGAATTTACAGGATGGAAGGTAGCATGCTACAAAGCCAAGGCCAGTTCAGCCCACGCCAGAGAAGACTCCTCGAGGATGGCGGCCGCGGACAGGTCGATCCCGTTCTCCAGCACGCCTGTAATGATCTGCATCGACGGTCTCTTGGAAGGGTCAGGGTCGATGCACCGGGTCACCACGCTGCAAACCACCGCGAGGTCCTCAGTCCTCACATTCGTCAGCTCGGGATCCACTAGCCTCCCGATCTCCTCTGGCTGCTGGAGGAACTTGGAAGCCTGTAAAAAACAGCGTTTTCTTCACATCTGAGCTAAATCCGTTGCAGTTTTTCATGTAAATTATCACGTGGTGTTGATTGAGAAAAAGGACACGGATTGTGGCTCACCCAGTCCACCAAATACCCTTTGTCCTTGCAATAGGGAAGCCGTCCACTGATAATCTCCAGTAAAATCACTCCGAAAGCAAATGTGTTGCCTTGGTGCCTGTCCTCTGATGAATCTCCATTACCAGGGAAAGAGGTTTTCCCACTGAAGTAGCCCCCAGCCTTCTCACGTTTTGTGAACATCATCTTCCAGCATTCAAAATCAACCAGCTGCACAATACCCATAGCATAAAATGCAAGTTGTACAGGAGTGCACGAACATAAGATAAAAGAGACCAGAAAATAACCAAAAACATGAAAGAACGAAAAAAATGTTATATATGTTATTTCTGAAGAAGAGAAACGTATGCAGTCTAGAGCAGCTGACTCCATTGCACGGTGTACCTTTGGAGTAAAATCTTCTGTAATGTACACAGAATTGGAATTCAGCTCAGATATTGCAAATGGGGGTTGCAACTCTGTATGCAGGTACCTTAGACCTTGGGCAATACCAATGGCTATTTTCATTCGTCTGAGCCAAGACAGCTGGGCTCCTTCCTCATCTGAAAGAAAATGGCCACAATCAAATATCGAAGTACAAGAGGAAACCACCAAGCAACAGAGAGGATGTAACATACAATGTAGATGCTCAAACAGGGTCCCATTTGGCGCATACTCAAAGACTAGCATCCTGGAGAATGTGTCACTTTCTCTGCAATATCCTAGAAACTTTGCAATGTTCTCATGATTCAACCTTGCTAGGTCAATAACCTAAAAAGTTCACTCCATTCAATATCCAAGAACAGAACAATGTTTTCGCTCCTTAATATCACATAACTTACCTTGTTTTGGTAAAAGAGTTCATGGTGGCTAGTCCAATGACCTTCGAAGGCGCATAACGATATAACAGAAACTTCACGCCCATCCTTCATGGTTCCTTTGTAGACTACAGTCTCGGGAGATGTGCCAATAATGTTGCTGAAATCCTCACAAGCAACTTCAAGCTCCTGACGGCTTAACTTTGGTAAACTTTTCAGCATATCAGAATCTGGACAGAGTATGGATGCATTACTCAAAATGTTTGTGAAACATACAAGTCGTCATAAAATGTTTTTATCCACTTAACACTAACCAATCAATACTGTTATCTCATCGCTCCAACTTTTCGATCTATTGCATGAGGATATTCTTATCGAAGGCTTCAGCTTGCAGCTTCGGGAAGCAGTAACTACACCAGTGATCACAAAAACAACCAGAAGAATACCACTGCAAATTTCTAAAACAAGAAGCCATGTTGGTTGCTGCACTCCTTCATGCTTGTGCCCAGAACTAGGATGTTTGGATCCATTTGTGCCACCTTGCTGGCAAGACATAGGACCACCTATGACAAATGAGTGAACTCATAGTCAATGGCAAATACAAGGTCTTGTGAAGCAAAGTGTAGAATAGAAAACTACATCTCATAATCACAAGCATATTTTGAGCTAGAGCTTCAACTTGATGCATAATATTTAGCAATTCAGTCATTCCATCAATTCACTTCAAGTATGACATGCAACAATAGTGGCAGAAAAATATCAATTGATAGTTTGTATTGCAGTTATTATTCTGTTGCAGCCAAAATACGTACTTCAATAAATTTGAAGAGCTCGTTGGTGGGTAGAGTACTCATCCTGGAAGCAATTTCCTTGGAAACTTGACCTGCAAACGGGCCTCGTTAACAGGAGAAGTTCAATAAAATACAGATATATTAGCAATTATTTCATGTACCTTGGAAGATACTTCAAGCAAGGTGGAATTTTTCCAGCGAGAAAGTTGTAGGAAAAATCAGCAACATATAATCGAGAATGGCACAGTCCATCATGAGTATTGGATCTGCGGGAGTCACACACAAAAAAAAAAAAAAAAAGCTGACTCAAACAATTGGGTGTTACAATATCAAAATATGACCAGAGGCGTGCACTGTTCTAAGCATGGAAATGCTGTCAACAAATGTATCATCTCAAAAAGGTCTTATCTAAAGTGTGCAGCACCATGCAGAAGTGGAGTTAGCATAAGTCACCGACCCACTATTTGCAGCAGGAGAAAAACCAGCAGCGATGCTTTCTGGAATCGATCCCTTCAGTCTATTCCTGTCCAGCCTCAGTTCAACAAGATTCTGCAATCTGCCCAGTTCCGGAGGTATATTCCCGGTCAACCCATTGGAATGAAAATTTCTACAAGGCATGTAACAGAGAAACCACCAGTTCAATCAGCAAAGATGAATCAAACTAGACAAAATCATAAACATAAAACAAAAGAGCAAATGTCATACATCATGCTTGCGCTGCTCAATCCACTTAACTCAGGAGGGATAGGGCCAGTTAGTCGATTAGAACTCAAATCCAAAACTCTCACGTTCCTCAATGAGCCTATTTGTTTGGGGATTGTACCAAAAAGCAGATTATGATCCAAAAAACTGCACACGAAAAGGTTAAAAAAAATCAGAGGAACTATAACTTCACAAAAAGAGTTGAAACAACATTAAAAAAAAAGATAAAAAAAAAGAGTAAATTTCACAAAACTACAAGTATTTTGCAACTATTATCACAAAACTACAGATTTAAGACTTAGTTTCAGAAACCTACAAAATTGCTACAGGAACTTTCATATGCGTTGCACAGAATGTGTAGTTTTGAAATAGATTAGATATAAAATTTGTAGTTTTCGAATAAATTAGATGCAAAATCTGTAGTTTTGTGATAAATTGGATACAAAATTTGTAGTTTTATAGAATTATAGCTTAAATCTGTAGTTTTGGGATGATAGTTACAAAATACTTGTAGTTTTGTTGAAATTTACTCCAAAAAAAAAAAAGATGGCATACAGTTCTTGCAAGAAACTCAGCCGTCCAAGCTCTGGTGCAATGAATCCCTTGAGGGATGAGTTTGACAGCTTCCTGCAAGATTAAGTCAAATCACCAAATCATAAGCAGCAAATCCGTGTTGATTTTGACAAGCTAGGCAAAGCACTAAACCCACTGCCTACTGGCTAGTAGTACATAAACGGCAAATCGCACTACATCTTTTGAGCTGTTTGCACCTGCCCTATGTCAAATGTCTACATGAAAACTTGCAAATGAGCTAGTGGCACTGGTCAAGTACCAAGCAAGCCTTCACTTTTGTAGTTCCAAATCCCATTGATCCAAAGCTTTAATCGCATGAACCTTTTTCTGTCCACTAGGGTACAGTACTTGCATCAGCAGGTTGTGATACCGGCTATTAGCTGCTAACCAAGCATGAAGGCTGCTAACAAAGCAGGTTATGAAGCAGACCATGAACGAGATCTAGGTGGATGGTTGGAGTTCCTTACAGAGAGATGACGGAGGCCTGGGGCGAGGAGCAGATCTCGCCGTGCCAGTCGCAGGCGTTCCCGTCCGTGTCGGTCCAGTCCGAGAGCACGGAATGAGGATCCTCGATGATCGCACGTTTGAATTGCATGAGCGCAGACACTGGCAACAATCCAGGGAAGCAGCTATCAGAAGAAAAAGCTCGACTTGTGAAATCATGGGATACGCTGTTCCGCTCAAGGGTTACCGTTCAAAACCGGCTGATTTTTGCGGTTTTGATAAAACTGGTTGTTCGGTTTTATCCTACGACTGATTTATATTTTAAAATTTTTAAAAAATTGACAATTTGAAAAATTTTGAAATATCGAAAACCGATAAAATTGGCCGATAAACTAGTGAAACCGGTAGGTTTAAATTTTGAAATCTAAAACCATAAAAACGGACGAGTAAAACCGATAAAACCTCTCGATAAAACGAAAAACCGTTCAGATTACTGTAGCAATTTATTAAAATTTTTTTTTTTTATTTTAGAGCGATTTTTGACTATTTTTTCGATTTTAACAGTTTAAACAAAATCATAAACATTGGTTCCGCTTTGCAACAGGCTGAAGTTGAACAGATCAGAACCGAAATTCAAACTTCCGTTTCAAAAAAAGAAATGGTACGGAGGGAGAAAACGAAAATGGAAAGAGACCGTAGCTGTCTCCAAGAAACGGAAGGGAGAACGTGGAGCCGCCCAAGGTCGCGCAAATCGAACAGAGCCCAAGGTCGCCAAGTGAGAGCGAGCAGAGCATTCACCATCGCCGGCCAAAGGTGCCGCAGCGGAGCACTGCAGGAACACCGCCGCGCACTGCAACGCGAGGAGGACTCGGAAGACACACGGCGCCGCCCCAGGCAACCGCGTCATCGTGTCCAAGGCTCCAAGCGGCGGAAAAATGACCAACAGCCAGGAACTCTAGCGTCCCCAAAAACTCCCTGCTTGTCGCTCCGAAACGGAATGCAAGCGAATTCACAGCGCCTTGGCGCGCCGCCGCCGCCGCCACGTCTCACGACCACATGGGTTGAGGAGGTGGAGTTGAAGGGGCTGAGTTGGTTGAGGAGTGGGAGCCCGCCGTTGAAGTAAAGAGAGGAGGAGCAGCCGAGGCGAGGCGAGGAAGGGAAGCAGGCGCAACAGCAGAGACGGAGGAGAGGAGGGAGACGCAGAGGAGAATGTTGTCTGGTGTGAAGTGAATCTAGTGTGAGGAGGAGGCATTAAAATGGTGGCTCTGGGCTGGACGACGAGAGGTGGATGGTGGCGGGCTTGTTATTGCGCGCACTGCTTGCTTGTTGAGAATAATTAGGGATGGATTAGGGGTATCTTTGTTCATACAGTACTAGACTGGATTGGTCATCCAGTCCATCGTAGAGCATCCCGTGGAAGTAGTCAATTAGATTAGCACTAATTTAATCTCCACTCAATTTCCTCTTCTCTGCATCGTGTGGTCCTTCCAATTGATGAATGTGCGGCTGCTGAATCCTTTCCGTTCGTCAGAGAAGAAAAAATCGAGCTTGCTTCGATATCACTTTAAGCTAGACTTCTTACAATAATCAAATCGAAATGTTTGGTTATTTATATAAGAGCCCTTTTACGATATACCCCTTACTTATGCTTTACCTCTAAAAAGATGAAGAAACAGTATTTTTGAAAAAGATAATAAAGAAAAAGTTGAGAAGTTAAAATACACGTCATCAGACAATCATCCTCGTTTCTCGTCGCTGCCAGATTTTCTTCCATACCGCGCTCCTGTGCCGCTAATGTCGCACGCGAGATGGAGCCTTCCTTGCCGGCAGCGTTCCCTCCCTTTCCTTCCCTTCGCGGCGGCGCTGGTCAGATCTGCCGGTGCTCAGGAGGCTCCCAGCGCTCAGAGGCGTCGACGTTCTCCAGGCGCGATCGAAGGGATGGCAACGAGGTTGACTGCCTGGAGGCCATCGGCGGTCTGCCGATGCACAAAGGCGGTCACGTTCAAATTCAGTCGACCTGGCACATGTCCAGTTTGTGTCACGTTAATTAATATCACGTTCAAATTCAGCCGGCCACGTGGTAAATCCGCAAAGATTTAATACGCGAGGACCTGCCATATTTAGTTCATTTTCAAAAGTGCCGCATGCATTAGTTTTTAAAAATACTACTTACTTTTTAAAAATTGTTGCATGCATCAGTTTCTAAAAATACAATATTACTTTTCAAAGATAAATATTATATTAATTATTATAGAGTTTTTATCTTTTAAAAAGTAAAAAAATAATTTATTTCTTGAGATTCGTATAAATAAACGGTCCATGTTATTTAGATATACTTTAAAATCTTATATAAAGCAAGCCCAGCTGAGAGCGTGCCAATCAACATAGACGGAGAAAGAGATGATAAGAACCAGGACGGACACTAGAGCAGAGAGCACTCGCAGTTGGAGAGAAGAAAGAAGGCATCCCAAAGATGGCGGGACACAACGGTAGTACAATGGAAGAAGAAACCACAACAACCTCGGTCATACATACCATTGACGCTTGTGCTGAAAACCAACCGGACACTGTCGACCTCCCACCGAAAGGAGCACCAAAACCCATTCAAAGCACCATAGACTCGCTCTCTAATCGCTTTTAACTCGTCACGTTTGATTGTTTTTGTTTGGACACAACAGCAGCAGCTTCTCCGACTGATTGCTTGAGGTTACCGGCGCATAATGCTAAGCGATCACTTGCTTCATGCCGCAAGTATAATTTAATTAGCTTTTGCTTCATACTAGTTTAACTAAATATCAATTGTACTTGGCCATGATCTAGGAAACAGATGCTTGTGGCCTGTTGGGCTTTGAGGCGAGATGCTTTTGTTAAGCACCTGGTCTTGGTGGTTAATGGGAAAGTGAGTCAGCTGCGATAATAAACCAAAGGGAGAAGAAGGCTCGACGCTTTGTCATCGATTATTGCAGCCATTTGTCCCCAAGCAGGGGGCTAAATCCGGGGTTTTTAGGTGCAATCACGCATTGATATTCTGCCAAGCTGAAAACTTAATACTATCTCTGTGTCTCTGTGACGTGCCTAAAACATTTTGAAGAAACCAAAAAAAAAAAAATCCAGAACTGATCAATGTTTCTCCTGATTCCTTAGTGAAGACATGTTAGTTTATTTATCCTGTCAAGATACAAAGCACTGCTAGTAGTGTGAACTGTGAAGTTGAAGCAAATCTACACGATTCTGCGCAATGCATGTTTCGAGGAGCTTTTTCTATCGCAAGTGGATATTTTGTTCTGAACTGCAACGCCAAACCCTGCACTACAACACGTCCCGCACAATGGGCACCGCCATTGGCAGATTGTTCCCTTCACTTGCAAAGGAAGGATTTCAAAGAAATGGAGTAATTTTCTCCCCTTGCGTTGCTGCCGACCCGGAAGAGAGTTGCTTGCTGAGTCCAGGTCCTAGAAGGAAAGCTAGCGACTACAGTACACTACAGTAGACAAGCTGATGGGAAGGAGCGGTCATGCCGATTTCTCTGCCTGGACTTGAGCGGCAAGTGAAGAAGAGCCCAACCCTTTTGATCTACAGCTGTGAGGTTGGTCGGACGTTGAGAGGACTGGATAGGAGTTGGGTACTGTACAATTCAAGGCACCGCCGAATGCCGCGTGCTGGAGTATTTTTTTAGCCTTCCAGCGATTAATAAATAGGGGGCATTTGCTTTTTGACTCTCTTTTGAAGGTTAATAGTCAATTTGATCTCATTTTTTAAACTATTTATTTGACTCTGCTTTTGTCTTTCAAATAAGCAATTTGATCCTCATTTGTTGAAAAAGAAAGATCAAATAAGAAAAATTTTGAGTCAAATTAGCTATTTAGAGTCCAAAAGTAATGTCAAATAAGCAAAGTTAAAAAAATAGAACAAATTGACTATTAGCATTTAAAACAAGGTCACACAACCAATTATCTCTTAATAAATCCAGATGGCTGCACTTCCCCTCAGCTTACAACATATTTAGACTGAGGGAAAAATCTTGAATTCTATAACTTTTTGTTCATAAAATTAAATTGATTCTTACGAAATTTTTATAAAAATTATTTGAAGAGAATCAGTTCATGTTCACGATTCGATGCTGGCCTCTGCTTTACGCCGTCCATGGTGATGGGGGGGATGGATTAGTGTTGGATCCCACGCCGTTGGGATTAGTGTTGGATCCTTGGCCTTTACGTGTCCGGCAAAGAAGAGAAGCAGAAGCTTCGTTCACGATGCTCATTGGATCCTCTAGACTTGTACAAGTCCAAGAGCATCCAATGCAGCTCGTGCCTCGGAAGACTGCTGTTTCTTCGGCGAAAGTAACAAGATTTTCAGTAACGGCATGTCTTGTTATCCAATTCCTATGTCAATTTTTCATCAGTTCATAATCATAACTCGTCACGCCCCCGCAAGCCACAGGGCGGCGCGAATCTCAAGGCACCGACCAAGTTTCTTTCTGATCGCGCCACCATCCTTGACTGGGATTCGGCAGTCGCCCTGCCACCAGTGGCTCCCAGCAGTCGGTCTCTCCACCGTTCATCACTGCGTGAGCCATCGTATGGCCATCCGTCGCTCGTCGTGTATGGTGCTCGACACCGGCAATTCGTCAAAGCCCATAACAGTTCATATGGCCGAAAAATATTAGCTGTTGTTTTGGTTACGTACCTAAAATCCACCTTACGGAATATAGTAAAATAATTTTTGCGATAGTGAACAGAGTTGTCTTTATAGGAGAGCATATTTAGGCTCTTTTGGAACGAATAAATGCAAAATATAGAAATAAAAAAATTATATACTAGAACATATTTAGACTTATTTGAAACAGAGAAATGAAAAGGGTAGAAATATTAAGAACAAATATAGGAATGACAAAAATGTTGAAATGAAAAAAATGAGAAAGTCATGAAAAATTTAGAAAGTTTAGTCTCGTAATTTGAATTTAAATTCAAAAATTTAAGAAAGTTCCTTTAAATTCCTTACAGTCAAGTCTCTGGGCCTGTCAAACAGGATGATGTCGGAGTACATCGAAGACGTCCATTCAGCGCGCCAGTTGTTTGATGCCATGGCGGATAAGGACATCATGTCATGGAACTCCATGCTCGCAGGGTATGTCAGAGCGTCGGACGTTGTTTCAGCCAAGGAACTGTTTGCGAGAATGCCAGAGAAGAACATCGTGTCGTGGACAACGATGCTAAGGGCGCTATCACATGTGGGGGAATTCATTGGCATGACGAGCCTGTTCAACCGGATGCCTGAAAGGAACTTGGCGTCGTGGAACTGCATCCTCTCAAGTTACACCAGGCACGGGAGATTTTGGCAAGCCCTTTGAATGTTCCCTCGTTTGCTCATTGAAGGGCTCACCCCTGACAGGTACACTGTAGTCTCTCAGTTCTGTCAGCGTGCGAGAACCTGGGGAGGTTGAGGATGGGCAGATGGATCCATGTCAACCTGGTGACCCCAGCTACACTGTTATTCAAGCTGTGGTTACTAAGGCTTTGGAAATCAAATCTCACTCGGGTTCTGAAGCTTCAAATGATGAGGATGTCATTTGAGGAAAAGAATAAATATGAGAAAGTGCCTATTACTTTTGAGAAGCCAGCGCCTACTCGACAATCCAAATGACTAGGGACAGGAGCTGTGAATGTTTGGGAAGCAGCTGAACAAAGACAGAGGAAGAGAAATCTTGAAGGCCTTCTGAAAGATCTGTCTAAGGATGATCTGGTGCGTGGAGTGGAAACCTTGCTGCAATCTGTTGCGCAGTTAGAACGGCGACAACGTCAGACCACGGGTGCTAGTTCTCAGCCGCTTCTTCTTCAATTTCAGGCACAGGATGATGAGAAGAATCAGGAAGCAGAAGACCAAGAGGAAGATCCGGACATGAACTCTTCTTATCCTTAACTTGCTGGATAGCTAAGCCTGTAGCGATCCTAAACGCTTTGTTATCTCTTGCGCTGGTCTGTATTGAAGCTTGATTTTGACATTTTAGAGTGTATTGATCGGTGGACCTAGAGTATCTCTGAAACTCTCTTGATTTTTGTAAAAGCCATTAGGCTTTAAAAACTCTGTTTCCGTTATAGTTATAATAAAAAAGGATTCTTCCCAGTTCAAAAAAAAAAAAAAGGTCCACGCTGAGGTTGGGACAGCCTTGGTCTCAATGTATGCCATGTGCGGCGATACAGCCCGAGCAATGGTTGTCTTCTTCGAGATGGACAGGAAGGATGTGTTCTCCTGGAGTGTCATGATCAGAGCACTCGCTGTGCATAGACGAGTTGATGACGCCTTCAGGCTGTTTGATCTCATGAGGAAACAAGGTTTTCGCCCCAACCAGTTCACCTTCATGGGCGTCCTGCTAGCCTGCAGATATGGCTCTCTTGTGGATGAGGGGCGCAGAATAGTTGAAGCCATGCAGAGGGACTACGGCATTCAACCCTTGTTGCAGCGCTATAGTTGCCTTATCGATTTGCTCTGTAGCAACGGCCATGTCGATGAAGTAGTGACCGTGTTGCTGGGAATGCCTTGCCAATCTGACTCTGAAATCTGGAGGCTACTGCTTATCAGTTGTAGGATTGAGGTTGGCCTCGTATCAGCTGAGGAGGCAACCGGGAGTGAAATTCGTTCAAGTAGTGAGGAGACGTGTGTGGCAATGACATGAATACAGCTAGCATTGTACATGATTAAATTGATTTGTTGTTGAATAAGCTGATTCTTTTTGATTTTCTTCTGCCAGATTTTGACTCTTTAACTGAAAGTCTAGAAAGTAAATAAAAGCTTTAAGTGTTCACTTACCCTTTCCTGAAGCCCTGGGTGGAAGATTTTGTTATGTCACAATTAATTAGGGACATAGCAAGAGGAAAATTTATACTCCAAATTGTAATTTAGTGTTGATGATTTAAGATCAGCCAAAATCCTTTCAGCATGTGCTGGCATAATTATGGGCTGCAGCTTCTTTGAGATGTTTATTAATGCTTCTTCTTAGCTTTCATAGTCTACAAATCATTTCTGTGAACAAAACAAGTCAAGATGATGTTGAAGCCGTTTGAATTGCTCCATTCGATTTTTTATGTATGATATGGCTTCCTACATATTTTATGTGTTTCCTGTTTAATAAAGTCAATTTCATATACATTCTCCATTCATTTGCAAATAAAAAAAAATGGAGGGGAGACAAAGTTCGAACCTTGGCCCCGTCTTGACCCCTGCCAAGAGAATACCGGAGAGGCTACGCGAACATGGGGAGAGGTTCGGGATGGATCGGACGGCTGGCATTCACGGCTCCTCTTCTGGCGCACCATCCTGTCCATCCCTATAAACTCGCGAAGAAGCGACCAGACCCGAAGGTCCCGAACTCGAGCCGTCCTGTCCATTTCTGATCGAGACGAGGTCCTTCTCAACGCCTCTGCCTGCCTAACCCGGGCCGACCCAAGTCACCCAACGGCCCGAACGGCCCCGCAGCAGCCTCGCCTCCGCCGCCACCCTGCCGCCTCCGGCCACCGCCGGAGCTCGTGAGGAAGCTCTCTGAGGCTGGGTAGAAATAGGAGGATAAGATGGTGAGCTCTTCGTCGCCGGTGGTGAATGTGTACCCCCTTGCCAACTACACGTTCGGCACCAAGGAGCCCAAGATGGAGAAGGACACCTCTGTTGCCGACCGCCTCGCCCGCATGAAGGTCAAGTAAGTGTCTCCAGCGTCGTCTCTGTTGGGCTCTCGCTGCCCTGATCCAAACCCTGTAATTCATATGCTCGCCGGAATTTCTTAACCCTAGTTGCTTCCACGGTAGCGTAGCGCTGGGACTTGGATTGAAGGGAATGGCGTTGTTTTAGTGATCCCTGCGCCCGTCGAACCGGCTCAATTTTTTTTTATAAAAAAAAAATCCCCTAGTGGTTCAACTTGAGTCTACTGATCGCAGCTACATTTTTTGCAAGCCCAAAAGGTTCTCTTTTTTTTTTTTCAAATTACTTGGTTCAGCATCTCATATCAGCTGTGTTTTCTAGTCTCCAGTTGCGTGACGACTGGTTATAAAAATCTAATATTTAATTAATTTAAAATGCGCAAGGGACTGAATAGGACCAAAAAGGTTTTCTTGTTCAGTTGATTCAGCCCGGTACAATTATTGATAAAATGTTGGATTTCCATGTTTATATGTCTTAAGTGTAGAAATTACTTTCTCCATAATCAATTTTTGTGGTATTAAAATAATTTTCCTCCAAACAGTTAATACCCCTTTGCTGGTTATGTTCATGTGAACTTGTTCTATCCAATATACTATAAATTAACCACTATGTATTTCTGTAAATGACAGCTACATGAAGGAAGGCATGCGCACGAGCGTTGAAGCTATCCTATTGGTATGTTTCTCTTTCTATCCCACAAGTTCTTCTATATACATTTCTCTAGGTATTTGGAATATCAAATTGTTGATGGACTTCAAGTAACTTTTGAGAAAGACTATGCACCTTTTAAAAGAAACTAAATTCTTCACTTGGACTTGGTGCTATCTTATACAGGTGCAAGAGCACAACCACCCGCACATACTGCTCCTGCAAATTGGAAATACATTTTGCAAACTTCCTGGTGGACGCTTGAAGCCGGGAGAAAATGGTGAGTATTATTGCCCTGCATCTTTTGGTTCCATTGTAATGTTTTGTGTTGCTTATTTGGTTACTGACTATTGTGACTGGGATTTGCAGAAATTGAAGGTCTGAAAAGAAAGTTGTGCAGCAAACTTGCAGTGAACTCGCCTTCCTTTCCACCCAACTGGCAGGTAATAAGTTGGAGAGTTAGCATAGCTGCTAGTCAGTAGTCACTGCAAATTCCACTCCGTTCAAATTTAGCTATACCTGACTTATTAACACTGAAATGCGGGGTATACTTAAATGCTCTTGAACCTCTGCATCCAGCAATCTCTCATCTATGTAGAGTGCTTTAATGTTGGTATAGGAAGATGCAGTTTCAGGCCTTTAGACCTTTTGATATTTGTATCTCACTATTTATCATGCTTGACTTTTTTTAAGGCATATATAACAATAAATCCATAGCCTGTGGTCTGGGTTACTGTGTTGCAGTAGACCAAAATGAACAGCAGTTTCAGACTTTCTGCATTCTGTAACTGACTATTTGTGATGCTTGCTGTTGCCATCTTTTTCGTGTACACACAGTAATCATTGGCTTAATGTGTCCATAGTGCAGTATACTTACATTGAAATGATGGGTCATTATTTGCACACTATCAGTATCACTAGAATGGAGAATGATCTTGATAGTATCTCTTTCACTCTGGCTACTGAATTTATTAAATATATTCATCAAGGAATCCATATGTGCTCTAAATACCCCACAGGCCACAGCAAAATTCTGGGTACCATTTCCTTTTCAACATTTGGTTAATAACATTATAGGATGCCTTGCAAAGGCAGATATAGCACATCATAAATCTCTTCCTAATTTTATAAAAACCTTAACATGTGTGCCATTTCCAGGTTGGAGAATGTGTTGCTGTGTGGTGGAGGCCAAACTTTGAGACTGTGATGTATCCTTACTGCCCTCCACATATCACCAAGCCCAAGGTACATTCTTGTTCTATGAGCATTTTTTGTACCTTCTGCTGTTTGGACCAGATAATGCTAATGATCAATTTGATGAGCAGGAGTGCAAGAAGCTTTTCATTGTTCATCTGTCGGAAAGAGAGTATTTTGCTGTTCCTAGGAATTTGAAGCTGCTTGCTGTTCCACTGTTTGAACTCTACGACAATGTTCAGGTAGGTTGGCATCCATAATCTGTGGTTAAAATTTGTTGTGTATATATGTTCTAAACCAGACAATATAGTTTTGAAGACCCTCAAGGAGATACTTCCATAGTACTCCTACAGTTTACTTTGCTTTATCTTATTCCCTCTAGGCTGTATGCTTGCTATCCTATAGAAAACTACATAACCTACGTTGTATGGTGCCAGGAACAGAAATTACTTGCCTGAAAACCATTTAGAAGTAGTATTGATTATTTCATGAAGCTTGCTTGAGATATTTACATGCTCTCCCTTTCTAATGAGCTTATTCTTTAATTTAGTCTTTTGGAAGGCCTTTTTTATGATCAGCAATGCTGACTTTTTGTTAGTTTATGCTTTCAAACCCACCATAAATTTGTTTCTTAATTTCTATATGTGGATGCAGCGGTACGGGCCTGTCATCTCCACCATCCCGCAGCAGCTATCTAGGTTCCAGTTCAACATGGTTAGCTCTTGAGGAAGACGAGTTTTGATGATTAGCATGCACGGGGCTCTCATCTATCATGTTAAGATGGATCTTTGACTTGATGAACCAGCCGATCTACCTAGCAGACCGATTTTATTTCACTAGACTGGATTTTATCAGTTATGAGTGCTAGACTACATATCTAGTCATGTATTTCGACTGTATTTTGTTGGATTATTCTGTCGTTGCAGCACAAGCTGGTGTATTATGTATTTTAGATGATCATTTGTTGTTGTGCCGTGCTAATTGTTCCTGTACATGTACGTCTGTATGCTTCTGCGCCATCAGGTTGTGTAATTCACTAATTTGTCAGTTCTTTAGACTGACAATTTTCATTCTTTGGAGAAACTGCAGTATGTGTACTAGGAAACACCCTTTGTGAATTGTAAGCATGCAAATTGGAACATGACAGCACACTGTACACATGACTATTTTGAAATGCCTAGTCATATTATTGTAAAATGTGCATTGTTTTCAATCAGCATTCCATTAAGTGTGAGCCATGCCTTGTCATCCTGTGCTCGTGGGCGTCTGAAGATTATTCACCTGGCTGGGTAGTGGTTTATCTATATCCATTTGTCAGAAATAACACGTTCCATCTACAAAAACACAAGAGATATAATTCGGAAAGGATAACCATTTTGTTCGAGCCTAAAAGCGCCGAAACAACACGTTTTATCTCCAAAAACAGCAGAGATACTAATCTAAATAGTGCATAGTAATTCGGAAAGCTAAGCTAAAATAGTGCTCGGCAAAAAAAAAAACTCTGTATTTTTTTGATTGATTTCGGTGATTCCTTAAACCCTTCCTCCGTTTAATATACCGACTGACTCAGACCACAGTGCTGAGCAAAAACCTTTTTTCTTCCTCCGCCGCGGCGCTCCTTTCCCGCCTCCACCATGGGCAAGCCCAAGCAGCAAGTCCTCTCCCGCTTCTTCTCCCCCAAGCCCGCGCCCTCCTCCGCCGCCGCACCCGACCCTCCGCCGCCGCCCAACCCCAAACCCTCCGCCGTCGCCGCCTTCTCTCCATTCAAGCGCGCGCGCGCCCTTTCCGTCTCCCCCAAATCCCCCGCTACCCACAAAAGGCCCAACCCCTCGCCTGCCGCCCGGGACGCCGTCCGCCGACGCCTCCTCGAGCCGCTCCACCCGCCGCCGCGCCCGCTGAACCCTAGCGCAAAGGGATACACCCCGTTGGAGCAGCAGGTGCTCGATCTCAAGGCCCGCCACCCCGATGTCCTCCTCATGGTCGAGGTCGGCTACCGCTTCCGCTTCTTTGGCGAGGACGCCGCGGTTGCCGCCTCCGTGCTTGGCATCGTCGCCCACCCCGACCACAGCTTCCTCACGGCCAGCGTCCCCACCTTCCGCCTCGGCTTCCACGTCCGCCGCCTCGTCGCCGCGGGCCATACGGTCGGGGTCGTCCGCCAGACCGAGACAGCCGCCATCAAGGCCGCCACGCAGAAGGCCGGAGGCGCGGCCGCCGCGCCATTCGCGCGAGGGCTCTCGGCGGTGTACACGCGCGCCACCCTCGAGGCCGCGGCCGGGGAGCTTGAGGGCGGAGGCCCTCCAGAGGAGGGGAGTAGCTACCTCGTCTGCGTGGTGGACAAGGAGTTGGAGGCCACGGGGAGGGAGGGATTCGACGTGAAGGTTGGGATGGTGGCTATCGAGGTGTCCACGGGTGAGGTCGTGCACGGGGAGTTCATGGACAGACCCTCCAGGAGTATGCTTGAAGCCGTGCTGCTTGGAATGGCGCCTGTGGAGCTCATCCTCGGGACGCCGCTCTCTTTTGCCACAGAGAAGGTAGGTAATCAACAGTGAGAATGTAGTTCATTGATCTGAACCATCATGCGCTAAGCTGATGTGCAAGCAAATTAGATGTTGGTGTTTCTCTTCATGTGAAAACTGATTAAATGCCTGTGTATTGTGCCTAATGGAAGGTTAATTTAGGGATATTGCACATCCAAGTGAGAGAGACCATGGGTTTCATTTTGATTCTAGGGTTTCTTGCAAAAGAGCAAGAACCATTAAATATCATCACTGCTACCTGTTGGTGCAGTTGCCTAATATTCATGACATGCTCCTATGTTCTACCGATAAGAATAGTTTTTTTTTTCTTTTCTAATTCATTCCAAGTTCTTGCCAATGGGTAAACATGGCTTCTTACAGTATCATCTTCATCAATAGCCTTTGTCTCAAATTGTTGTGTAGATGATGATGGCATATGCAGGCCATGCTTCTAATGTGCGTATTGAGCGCACACCACATGTTTGTTTCGGTGAGGGTGGTGCTTTAGCTGAACTTCTATCATTATTTGAGAAGTCTGTGGATGACACTTCAAATGTTGAAGATGGCGGATGTGCATTGGCAATAAGTGACGATAGTAATCTTCGTGGGATTCAGGTATTGACAGCCTTCTAATAATTTTAAGTGGGGTATTAAATATACTCTCTACTCACTCATTTGATCATCCCACGATGTGTCTGCATAGATCTCCGTAATTTATTACCTCTGGTTTTGTTTGGATATTGTTAAGACATGACAGCGTAAATCTGCACCAACTATTGTGTCCTAATGGCATCAAAATTTTCATGAGGGATTTCATTTAACATTGTAAGTTCCATATGTTCAAACTAGGGTATCATGGAAATGCCTGAGCTAGTTGTTCTGGCATTAGCGTTATCCGTTCGCTATCTCAAGGGTTTTGGCATGGAAAGAATAGTATGCTTTGGTTCTTCATTCCGACCAGTTTCTTCTGATACTGCAATGTCCCTATCAGCAAACGCTCTTCAACAACTTGAGGTATTTTCTTTTCTGCTAATATGTTTATGAACTTTTGTTTCCAGATTCAGTGGTTTTTCCTCTACCTTCATGAGTGTAGTTGCCGATAGGGTCAGTTTTCTCATACAGTCAAGAGAAGACCTGGTTCTTTGCTGCACTATCATTTCCACACAAAGTCTGGATTACCTTCACTTCATATTTTAGTTTATTGAATGTGCCATATCCTTGAGTTTCTACATCTAAATTACTTTCAGGTACTGAAGAACAACACAGATGGTACAAGAGAAGGCTCTCTATTCCAAACTATGAACAATACATGCACAGCTTTTGGATCCAGATTATTTAGAGGCTGGGTAAGATTGCCTATGGCTAGCCATGAAATGAATGTTATCATGCTGTTCAAGCCAAATTAAATTGTAAATTGTAAAATAGTATAAAATGTGAAATGTTGCTACCTAAAACGTTTCTTTCTATATTATCGTTCCCACAATTTCTTTGATGATGTGGGATGCTCTTGCAGTTGACTCACCCCTTATGCGATAGAAATCTAATATGTGCTCGTCATGATGCCGTTGCTGAGATTTCTGAATCGATGGGATCACGGCACAACTCAGTTAGCTATCTTAAGGATGGAGGGGATAATTCCTGCGCAACTTTGGCTCGTAGCGATCTGAGCACTATCCTTTCGTCTGTTTTGTCCATGCTGGGAAGGTCGCTTGATATTCAAAGAGGAATTACAAGGATTTTTCATTGCAAAGCCACAACTAAAGAGGTGATTTTGTCTTTTGTTCTAGCCAATTTATTCCAGAAGACATTACATTTCATTCAAAATAATTCAAAAAAAAAAAAATGCCTGCTTGTGCATTCATTCAGCGCTAGTTGCTATTGACTAAAGAAGTCCATCTATTATCCCTACTTTCATAGTACTTGTACAATGCCTGATAGAATATGTCCCCACTGATGCCTAATTCTTTTGCATTGCAGTTCGTTGGTGTTATCCAGTCTATTCTGACAGCAGGAAAGCAGCTGCAGAAGCTTGTTCCTGAGGACACTGACACTGTGTCTTCTCATGATAAAACTGTACATTCGTCTTTGCTGAGAAGGCTAATGAGTACAGTTTCATCATCCACCATGCTTAATAATGCTGTGAAACTTCTGTCTTCTCTTAATAAAGATGCAGCTTATCAAGGAGATATGCTAAACTTATTCATTGCATCTGTTGATCACTTCCCAGAGGTAAATTTTATCCTTAATTGAATGAACTTATTTTATTGTACATGCTCCATCCAATGCTTGACACTTGCATAATTTTTCATAGGTCGCAGAGGGTCATGTAGCTGTAGAAATGGCCAAGCAGAAACTAGATTTATTGATTGTTGAGTATCGGAAGCAGCTTGGTATGCACAATTTGGAGTTTAAAAGCGTAGCTGGAACAACCCATTTGATCGAAGTTAAGTGGCTTGAGTTTAGTTACTTTCAGATTCTCCACGTTTAACTGCATTTCAACTAGAGCAGGAAAGGTTTGTCATATTCTTTGTTAGGTTGTTAATACAATCTATTGTTGCTGTGCAGCTACCAGTAGATAGAAGAGTACCTTCGAATTGGATGAAAATAAATAGCACGAAAAAGACCATCAGATACCATACCCCTGAAATCTTAAAAAACTTGGACTGTTTGTCGCTGGCTAAGGAAGAACTAGCGGTTATCTGCAGGACTTCATGGCATAAATTCCTCATGGATTTTGGGAAGTACTATGCACAATTTCAAGCAACTGTTGATTCTCTTGCAGCTCTCGACTGCTTACACTCTCTTGCTATCCTTGCAAAACAGAATGTAATAGATTTTATCTCTGGTTATATCAACTTTCCTCTCTGCTTGTGCCAACTTTTTCTTATGTGATATTGCTCATTATCCTTTTTTCTATCTAGCAGAATTATGTACGGCCTATCTTTGTGCACGAGAGTGAACCAAATCAGATTCTCATAAAAAATGGGCGCCATCCGGTTAGTTGCAGTTACTTGCAATGGCATTAAGAAGTATCAGTAACAAGAGTTTGGATTTGATCAGCAAATCAGAAAAAGCATAGTGCATTAATTTGTAAACTTTCAGAATTTAGGAAGTTTTATTTCACATACGCACAAAATATAACCTGAAAATTAAGATTCATACCTGGTCGTTTTGGGGGGAATAGGCCTGGATTTAGTGTTTGGCGTTACTACTTTACTCTTATGATTTGTTTACCTCTAGTTGTGCGTTCCTCTCATGGTCCAGACATTCGCAAAAAAAGGTCATGCTTCCAGACACTTCTGAAAATGGATCTGCCACGAAATGCTTACTTAGCACAGCATAGTCCAACTAATTACTTGGTTAGGCCATATACCAATGCTATGAGTGCAAACAAACAAAAACACCTGCTGCTTTTTATAGTCATACCAGATCTTGAAGTCCAGCAGGTTACTTCTAATTTTTTTTACCATTCTTGATGGAATATGAACTATTAATTTTAACCCCTTCTGCCGACTACACTATTTGATATTGAATCATTGATAATACTTTATTGTTGGTCTTAGGTTTTGGAATCTCTCCTTGGAGACAATTTTGTACCAAATGATACATATCTTCATGCAAATGGAGAGTCCTGCCAGATTGTTACAGGGCCAAACATGGGAGGAAAGAGTTGTTACATTCGCCAAGTGGCACTAGTTTCCTTGATGGCCCAGGTATAATCTTCTCTGCATCATTATTGTTTTCAAATGAGAGCGCATTGTGGATTGTATTCTAACATGATTAAGATCTTTGACTTTGCATAGGAGTAAGGTTTAAAACTTGTTAATGAAGCATTCTTTCTTCTCTAGGAGCAGCCAAAACATATAAATTGTATTGTATGTTGAATATCATATTGGGTCTGTTTGGTTGCTGTTTTAACGGCTGCGGCTGTTGGCTGAAGTAGTTGTTTCTTCACACATTTTTACTGTAGATATCAAGCAGCCGCAGCTGCAGCACCATCAAACGAACACACCCATTGGTTCTGAGATGATTCCTGAAAGCCTGGTACTCATTGCTTTGATTTCTGTAGGTTGGTTCTTTTGTACCAGCTTCATCAGCAAGACTGCATGTTGTTGATGGAATTTATACCCGAATGGGTGCATCTGACAGTATCCAACAAGGAACAAGTACGTTCCATGAAGAGATGAATGAAACTTCCAACATATTGCATAATTGCTCATCTCGATCACTAGTTATCATTGATGAGCTTGGGCGTGGCACAAGCACATATGATGGCGTTGCTATAGCTTATGCTGCTTTACACTATCTTCTTGAAGAGAAAAAGTGCATTGTCATTTTTGTCACTCATTATCCAAGGATTCTTGATATTCAGAGAGAATTTGAAGGCTCCGTTGGGGCATATCATGTTTCATATTTGGCAACAAGGAAGCTGTTGGAAGTTAAGGACAAAGAGGTGGAGATTAACCCAATGACAAATGATCTTGGCGAAATTACTTTCTTGTACAAACTTGTTGCTGGAGCTTCAGATAAAAGCTTTGGTCTTAATGTTGCTATGCTTGCACAGGTTAGTTATGCTTACATCAAAAGTTTTGTTCCAACAACGGTGGCGTTTTATTTTTGGTCTCATTCAATTCTTCTGTTGGGTTCAGATTGTTAACTCTCTGTTCCATTCTCTTCAGTCAATTATTGTGTTTATTGCTCTTGTGATTGCTAACCCAGTGGCTTCTTAAATAAACTTGATTTTCTGTGAAAATATTGTATATACAATCATATTGTTACATTATAGTGAATTTGTTAGTTATTACGCTAGTTTTGTTCCGTCGTTCATTATTCTTGTAGCAACATAAATCATGACGTGTATATGAGTTGAGTTACTGTTTTAAGTTTGGCGCTAGTCATGGTGTCCTAACTGTTAATACATTGATCCGTGGCTTATTGAGGTTGATCTTTCTCACAGCTTCCAGCTAGATGTATTGAGCGAGCATCGGTCATGGCAGCCAAGCTTCAAGAAGAGTTAATTGCATGTGGAAAAAACAGATGTGGGAGGACAATAGACGCACCGACCGTGGCTGGACTGTTGGAGGGAGCTCCAAAAGTTCCTTTGCTCTATGCACCGTCCTATGAAGGGTTGGCAGAAACATGTCGCAGTATACTTTTGTACCTGACACAGGCTCAGAACGAAAATGATGTAAAAAAAATATTATCTTCTCTGAAGAGCGTGCAGGAGATTGCACTGAAAACGATAGGAGGTTCTCTCACATGAAGCATTGGCTCCTTCGACATTTTACTTGCTCAACATAAGTTGAACACATCAGGTAGTTGTTCCTCCTGTTTCATTCACCAAGTCTCACATGAAGCATTGGCTCCTTTGACATTTTACTTAACATAAGTTGAACCTATCAGGTAGTTGTTCCTCCTGTTTCTTTCACCAAGATTTTTTGGCAGCAGCGGTAAGCAGCTGTGTGTTTTGTGACCCTTGCTGGTAGCTTGGGGGGTATTGGATGAACGAACGTGTAATTGAAGCTTGCCATGTGTTTAACCTTTGAGGTATAGTCGCGAGCCTTAAGGTTTTGTAAATGTGTAACTACATATTAAGTTCCTGGATATATCTGTAAGTACATATTAAGTTCCTGTCCCAGGACTTCGTTATAACGTTTGGTGATACGACATTTATTTATTTATTTATTTTTACCTCTGCAGTCATCTTCTGTACTCGCTGTTGTTGTTGTAATGTTTATCTGTACCGTAATGTAGTGTGCTCCGTATCTGTTTGAGCTTTCTCGTGCTCTCTGTTGTCGTTGACTTTAAATTTTAACTTTGATCATTTATTTTATTTAAAAATTATAATAAATTATATATATTTTATTACAATTTGTTTCATTATCAAATGTATTTGAAACATGCTTTAAAATTTTACACATAACTCACTAAGACGATGGTGACATCATTTTGAAATCATTTTGA
>BCLH01000313.1:177692-187745 GCA_001602315.1 Zoysia pacifica | reverse complement strand
GGTGATCCAAGGGAGCCATCCTAACGGTGGCCCACTCAGCCACCCGCGGCCCATCTCCGTCGATGTAATGGGTTGGAAACTTCACACGCAGAACGCACCACGTATTACATGCCAGCAGGCCGACGTAAAAGAACGGGTCGGGCTCCTTTATCTGCGTCTGACCTCTCAGTCTCAGTGCTGTTTGGGCTTGATGGAAATGTCATTAGGATTGGGTTAGGAAAATGTCGGAGAAAGATCTGAATTATTCATTTATCCACTTCATTGTGCATCCTAACCGTTCACTTATTTCCCAATCCTAAACCCACTCTTCATTTTCCAGAACCCAAATGCCATCTCAAGTTCTGTTGCGAAGTACTGGAGGACAAAGTCCTGCAAAACGGGAGCAAGGAACTGTGGACAATTTTAGAACAGAAAGAGTATCTGATGTGGTGCACATTCTGACCGAAAGAACCGAAGGTTCTCAGATGGAAAAAAGGAGGAAAGAAGCGCACCAGTTGACGGTTAGCTACCTGCCTCGCGCTACCCGGGGCCGAGGCTCCTCGCCACTTTGTTCACCACCGATAGGTGGCTGGCAGGCTTCCCAGCTCTCCACACTACCAACTTTCAGCCACAAGAACGCTGGGTGATCAGCTTGGAAAAGCTAAGCCGGTGTTTACCTGCACGCCGGAGCAGTTGCTGCTGCTCGCAACTTGCTTCAAATCACATGGTTACGGTCCGAGCGGCTGGTTCCGCGATCGTGGAAGCGAAGCGAGAGGCAACAAAACCAGGAGACCTGCCGGATTCCAAAAAAGAGGTCACGGGACAGCGAGGTCGTTTGTTGGCTGCCGCAGCCGCTCCTGCTGGCTGCTGCAGACGGAGGAGAGCAGTTGCTTTACGAGCAGGGTGTAGAACGTGAGGGCTCGAGTGCGCTGCTGCGCTGTGTACCCGTTAGCAGCCAGGAAGTGGAGGAAGGGGACGATCTCGCGCTCATTCCTTTGATTTTTTACCCCAGTTTAGCAGTGGTAAACTGTTAAGCATAAAATTTTGCATATTTAGGCTAATCAGTAACAGGTTCAGAATCTTCCGAAGTGCATGCTAGCGTATCTGTTTGCAACTAACCAATGTAAATCACGAAGTCCAGGTTTGTTCAGATTGAGCGTTAGAGATAGAGTCCACCTGTTGTAATCTTCAGTCGTAGTATCAGAGAGTATCTGATGGTCTCTGATACTACGCACAGGGAGAGCACATATGGCCATCAGAAGAAGCAAGATTCAGGATGCCAACGTCGTAACGAGAATAAAGCGAAGGGATTTCATTGTCAAATCTAATATGATTACGAAATCGAACATAGTATCAAATAGGCAGAACCAACAGAAATACAGAATGGCATGCAATCTGAAATCAACAAGGAAATTCACCTCCACAAACTTCCTGAGAGGCTGAGACCAACTGCAGTGCATACGAGCAGCTTCTCAACACAGAGAAATGAACGAGACACAGAAAATAACTGTACATAAATATCCCAATTTTTGTTTTGTTCTATTTCATTCAGAACAAGTCTAGTCCGCTCTTCTTCAGCTGGAAGACTGTACATAGATCATAGAGACAAACCAACTACACTCAGGAAGCCCCAAATTCCAGATTCAAGAGTGCTACTGCTACTAGCCTACAGCATCGAGATTACCGCTACTGCTACAACTACTGTCCATTGACGATTGCCAGGAAGCAAGCTACACTAGAAATTAACTGCAAAAGAGACATCTACTCCTCTCTTGGAAGAACGCCGTTGTCGACTGTCTGCAGATGGAGTCGATCATCTCAATTTAGCCCGCAGCCACGCTTCCTCCGCGGGTCACAATCCAGGGGTGCCCTGCATGTGGCGTTCGAGGTGGAAATTAGCAAACACTTCTTCTACTAGTAGAAACAAACATTTCAGGTTTCCAGATCTGCATGTTTTGTTCGAGGTGGAAAAGGTGTACGAATAGACGAAGAAATCTAGTATTGGTCTGCTTACTCAGGACTTGTTCGGCGGAGAGTCTGCGTGAGACGTCCTTGCAGAGCATGCGGCGCATGAGGTCCTTAGCCTCCGGCGAGACGGCGGCGAAGGCGCGCGGCGGGAACCGCAGGTTGCCGCGGAGCACGGACTCGAAGATCTCCCCAGCGGAGGCGCCGTAGAAGGGCACCGTCCCGGAGAGAATCATGTAGAGCACGACCCCGGCGCTCCACACGTCGACCTTCTCGTCGTACTCCCTCCCCGCAACCACCTCGGGCGCGACGTAGTAAGGCGTCCCGACGAGCCCCGTCATGGCGCGGCCGTCCCCGAACCACTCCGCGGACCCGAAGTCGCCGAGCTTGAGCACGCCTCCCGCGTCGAAGAATACGTTGTCCGGCTTGACGTCGCGGTGCGCGACCCCGCGGCGGTGGCACCCCGCGAGCGCGTCGGCGAGCTGCGCCATGAGATCGGCCGCCTCGGGCTCCGGGAGCGCGCCGCGGGAAGAGACGAGGGAGAAGAGGTCCCCGCCCTCGCAGAGGTCGAGCACGAGGTGGACAGCGTCCGCGTCCTCGAACGCGGCGTGGAGCGCGACGAGATGGGCGCTGGCTGTCGGCGCCGCGGTGGCGAGGAGGTGGACCTTGGGCTCCTGCTCCGCGAGCGCGAGGTCCAGCGAGTCCGCCTCCCGCAGCGATGCCTTGGCCGTGGACTTGACGGCGAAGGGCTCCCCCGTGGCGACGGCGTGGCAGCGGCGCACCGTGCCGAAGCGGCCGCGCCCGATCTCGTCGCCGATGACGTACTGGCTCCTCAGCGCCTCCTCGCCGGCGCTCATGCTAGTACCTTCTTCGGTGGCGATGGTGGACCGGTGGTTGGTTGGGCGTGGTGGTTGTGTTGTGTGCTGGTGTCGGTCTCCTGGTCTCCTCCTGCGCCCTCGCAGCCGCGGCGGTGCGGGCGCCTATAAATGCAGCGGCGGTCTTCAGGTGAGAGAGGAGAGAAAGAGGCGGAGGAATATTCCTCGCTGCATCTTTTGGCTGCTAGCTTACCTCGTCACGGACGCATTTGGTTCCCCTCAATAAACGAACTCTTAACGCAGAAAGAAACCGCTGCGATTAGTGGACGAGCGTTAATTTGGAACGCTAATCGGATATTAAATTTGTACTATCACGCCGTAAATTTGATAAAAAAAAAGCACCGCCTCAGACTTTTCGAAAAAAAAGGACCATGTATTAATATTCTACTATCCTCTACATCAATGAAATGATTCGTGAAATGTTTCTAGGTAATGAAATGAAACGATCATTTTTAAACAACGATCAGGATGGACATGCAGCCATCTGACGGAGTCGCGATGAATAGGGTTCTCGTACTAGAAACAACAAGCAGCGCATTATTGGTGGGAAGGTGCGCACCAACGTGGCTTGCATCCCTAGGGAGTGGGGGGCGTGTCGACGGCGACGACCGCCGGCCGTATTTTGGCCGTGTCTGCGTGCGGGGACACGCATGGTTATTGATCGATCGGTCACAGGCCGCACGCAGCGCATGACCTGCACGGGACGGGAGGTACCGGCGCCACCACCGAGGCCGGTGCCCGCTGCTGCGCGCATTTTTGGCTGCTTTCGGAGGGGTAATTTTCTTCGGCCTTTCGATGAGTTCTAGGGGAGGAATGCGACTGAGAAATCTTCTCCAGTTTCTGGCGCTCGGCGTTACCATGAATTCACAAGTCCAGTACGATCAGATCAAAGCCCCGTTTGAATAAGAATCCGAATTATAGATTTTTAATTCTAAAATCTAGATTTTAAGATTTTAAAATATCTATCGTTTGGATTGTGAGATTTTAACTGGATTTTTGTATTTTTATAATTTAAATTTAAAAAATTAAAATTATAATTTAGATTACGTGATTTTATCATTTTAAGTATATTAGTTTGTATTATAGTATAAAAATTTAAATAATATTTAGATTTATAGAATTTTTTAAAATTTTATAATCTTTTAAAATTTTATCCGTTTGAAAAATTATTAGATTTTTTTATCCGAATTCTTAAATCCGATAGGATTCAAACACCACCCAAATCCGTATGATTTCAGGACGATCGATGATCTGCCTCACGTGAACCTCCATGCACGCGCTGCCAAATCCTACGGTTACAGGCTACGGCCAGATCAGCCCCTAGCTAGAGCAAATCGATGGTACCATGAACTTCGACCGTTCCTCGATTCCTCGTCCGCGCGGCTGGGACACCATCCGGGCGCCCACGTATATTCCCCGAATCGCTTGGCGCGCACAGTTCTGGAATCCGATAGGGATCTTCCAGCGTGTCCGGCCAGCCGATCCAGTCACCACCCGTCCGGCCGTCCCCTGGTGACGACGTCGATCGCCCCACTGAAAACGACGCACCAGCAAACTGCAGTTCAACACCAGCGACAGGCATATGATCGATGACTCCCTTTAGATTCTTAATCGATCCATTATCTACGCACACATTATTGCCTGTTTAGCGATAAAGTAGCAGTTGGAAACGGACTATATGGGGCCTGGCTTTTCCGGCGAATGGCGATCCAGTTAGGTCGACGCAGCGGCGGGTATATGATGATACCACGAGAATATTTCAGTTTATTCCTAGTTGCCTGCTAAAAGAAAACTTAGAAAAGGAAACGACAGCTGCTAGAAGGGCACCATGCATGCATGCCACCGGTACTTGCCGAAAATAATGCTTCTTTTTATTAGTACTCCACTTCATAATCTACTGGCTAGGTCCGATAGAGACCTCGCACCAAATAAAAAAGAGGAGGGTTTTTTTATATGCGAGCGCCGAAAGGAAGAAGCTAACTTAATTTTTGTCAATCGTGACTCATTAAAATGTCTGTGCCTGATGGAAGCGAACTCCAAGTGAACGTTTGTGCCTGTGCTGACAACTGCTAGATGTTTATACGCCGGCCGCTGTCACCTCGCTGTCGCCGCTTCTGTGTACTCTCTCCGTTTGTTAAATTAATATCGTCGTTGACTTTTATTATTAATTTTGATCATTTGTTTTATTTAAAAAATTTGTTTGAATATATAAAATTTCAAGTTATGATTCAAGTAACTCTAATAATAAATCAAATTATATTAAAATATATGTAATTTATCAAATTTTTTTAATAAAACGAATGGTCAAAATTAAATTTTAAAATTAATATTAACATCAATTAATATTAACATCAAATTATATTAAAATATAATCTTCTTACGAGGTGAGCGGTGAGCCTCGTTGGTCGCTGGATATGTTTAGAATCGATGCCGGCGATTGACAGATAGTAGTAACAAATTTATTTTCCAATTAAAGAAAAACTGCTGACACATAAACAGTTCCTAGCTACAGTATGATCAAGTTATACCCATAGGCTGCCTGCGGCCTGCGGGGAGTCGATCGAAATCAATTAACAAACGTCGACGTCAATGTGAAATACTACTAGTAATGTTCAATTTCAATCATTTTGTGGATCAGATTCAAGTCAGCGCGTGTGTGATCGATTCGATCTGCTTCGACGAGTCAGGGATAACACACGTACCCAACGAATTCGGGTATCTTACGTACTGCCGCTGACTGTAACAAGACAGTGACGCTCCCGGTGTTAACTGGGGTGATCGCACTTTCACCTTGGATTAGAAATTAAGTGAAGGAATCAGACGTTTGATCCGTGTGAGCAGGGGGAGCGACCCATGGCACGCGCGCACTTGGGTTCACTGGATTGGGTGAACGGTCATGTTGCCATGTCACTGATGACGAGCAAGCAGGTGGCACGGGGCCACTGGTCCAGGCGCGCTTGGTAATGTCACCAAGTATTGAACTTTAGCCATAGACACTCTACTACATCGCTTTATTTTACTCCGTAGTTTGGTTCAATCTGTTTTGTTTTCCTTATTTCTTTATAATCTCGCTAGATTTAGTTTGTTGTCTTTCTTATTTTAAGCCGGTAGTCGTGGCACTGTTCTCCTCGTCATTCGATTATCGGTTGCTAATTTATTCCAGAAACGATATCTAGCCCATATACTGAGTGCGGCATGACGGCAGATTCGTGGACAACTTGTTAATTTTATGTGCCGCTTGGGTCTGGCTTAAGGTGAAGACATGCAGGCTTTCTCTCTCTCTTTTTTTTTGTTGAAAGGAACCGTGCAGGCTTTCTCTCAAGACAAGTCCTGGAGAACGGGCCTGAAGACGCTTGCATAAACTGAAATTCGATCGTGGTGAAGCCAATATCAGTGAAGATGAGGTGCAGCAGGCAAGGAGTACTGGAGCCAACTCGTGGGCCTAGGATAAGGAAGCAAGCAGCATGAAGCGAGTAGACCTCTGACGACGAGGCCCAGATCCATGGGCATCACAAGTGGGCCTTAGTGGGCTACACAGCCCGAATCGTCCCCCCACTAAACGACAATTGCTAACTAACTCAAAAAAAAAAAAAAAAACCTAACCACGCCGATAAACCTGACGCGGCCCGCACCACAGCTCGCTCGCGGCCAACGGCACTCACGCACTCTCCCACCCTCCCCCCCTCCTTCCTTCCGCACCCCTGCGCTTCCTTTGCTCCGCTCTCACCCGCTTCCCTTCTCCGGATCAGCGGCCGCCTCGTCTCGAAACCTAGGTCAAATGGCGCGGTGACTCTTATCCTGCGAAATCGGGGGAAGGCGCGGCGCGTGTAAGTTGTAACTAGGAGGTAGGCAGGCAGTGCAGTCATGGAGACGCCGCGTCTCATAGTCGGAGCGGCGCTGCGAGCCCCACCACAGCCTCCTCAATTCCGGCACCACCGCCTCCATCTTCCGTGGCCCGGCGCTGCACCTTTCCTCCCTTTCGCGCGACGGACGCCTCTCATCCGGTGCTCCTACTCCAGGTGCGTGCAGCCACAACCGAATTTCTGCGTTCCCCGTGTCCGCCTGGTGTGATCGGGGTCGTCCGATAATCCGATTTGTGTGTCAGGAACGGAGAGGGCGATTCTCACGGAACTCCCCGTCGCGAGAGCTCCAGTACCATCCGGTTGGTGTCCGCTCTCTCTATTTTGTGTGCGATGTTTACCCTTGGAGTTTGAGGACCGGTGACTGATGTTTGTGGGTTCGTCTATTTCGTTGCGCTTGGGATTTGTAGGTTGGACGTGGAAGCAAATAACGATCAGGTATGTGTAGAGATTGTCATAGATAAGCGCACATCTGCATATATCTTCGAGTATTATTTGTCGTGCATTGCTGGTTTATTTAAGAGGATTGTCACTTTACGGTCTCTGCTGTTCAGGGAACTAGCGAGCAACGAGAGGGTGACATTTTGGACCTCTTCACCAAGGCTCAGAGGAGTAATCACTCTTCCCTTGCTTTGTTAAAATATAGCTTTAATGTCTGGAATCACAATTCACCGATACTATTGATAAACGTGTTTAGTATCAGGCACAAGGCTATCACAATTTTTAGATTAGAATAATACATTCACATCACTCTGTTTGATGAAAAATAGGTAACACATTCTCTGTTACAGATATCCTGAAGCTTAACAAGCAGCGGCTTGTAGCCACGGAAGAGCTGAAGAAACTGCACGATGAAAATAAATTGCTCCTTCAGGATATCGAAGTACTAGAAACGGAAGTGCAAGGTGCTGTCCCTAGTCCCTATTATCAACATTGTTAGACATGTTTCACTACTCATGACACCCTTACAGGTGTTCTTTCTGAAGCAACATGGTCATCAAGTTTCTCTGAGTTACTCCTGCGGATAGATACAATGGTCATTTCTGGAATGATTAGCAGGGCAGAAGCATCTGATATAAGAAAAAAAGTTGTCGATAATCGACATACCATGCAGAGAGCATTTTCTGATACCCATCTTAAGTCAAATACTGAATTGCTGTCAGAATTGCGGCTCTTTATGAGCAAACCAATAGAGTATGCTATCATTACCTCTCCATCCTTTGGCTTTACCATTGCCATCTTTCAATCGATGTTTCTCCCACATTATACAATCGGCTTATATTGGCACTGTTTGACATGCATCTTAGTCAGCTTGAAGATATTGTTTCTTTATGACATGGCATACGTGTCTGACACATGTATATCATCCATTAAAATAAAATGAAACTTGAATATACTTTACCATAACCATGAAGTATGTTTCATTTTAATCTTTGTTATCATAACTATACTAGATTATATAGCCTATGTTCAAATGTGATACAGGAAACCTCTTCACATTGTGCACATCTGCACTGAAATGGATCCAGTAGCATCATCTGGGTCATTATCAACCTATGTTGCGGGTTTATCTTGTGCTCTTCAAAGAAATGGTAACTTGGTGGAGGTCATAATGCCCAAGTACGCAATCCCTTTTCCCTTACCAGAGCTCTGTACAATGTACCTAGTCCATGTTTAATTGTATCAGCTATGCTGCAATGGTCCAACAAGCCATGAATGAGAAAATTCTTGGTAGTTTGATTTAGCCATTGAGTGGAACAATGTTAGCTATGTGACATGCTTATAAACATTTTGCTGTATCTTCTAGTTAATTCTGTATTACTCCTGTACTCTCCTCAGTTGCATCAGGTAACAAATTGTTGCTTCCCAATATATGATTTCATGTTTCTGCTACTTTTGTGAAGTGAAATTCTGAAATACAAATATCAGTGTCCAGATGATAGAGCTTTTTGCTGATGCTAGATAGACGTAGTAAACTCGACGTTCTTCTAAGCATCTGGACTTGATGTTCAACTTTAATTTCGACAACCATATATGATTCGGTCACTGTACCTTTTATTCCACTCAGGGTTGCACATGGCAAATGATTTACATTACCTAACCAACAACCACTTCTAAACAAGTTATGTCTTTCAGTAGTGCTATGCTAATCTATATTCCTCAGTTATTTCTCTCTTTTCCCTTTTTCAACATTTATGTCATGCGTTACTTTTAAAATTTGCAGTTATCCTTAATGATGTATCTTTTTAGAGGATTATGGCACATTTATGTCTTGATAATTGTTGAAAGCAAAAAAAAAAAATAATGCTCATAGGTATCTCACAAAATAGGTACTGCAGCATAAATGTGAATGGAATTCATGGCCTAAGGAAATCTGAGGCGGAGTATGAATCTTATTTTGCTGGTCATTGGCATAAAAACAGAATATGGACGGGGTAAAGATATACTTCTAATATGCAAAGAGACATTACAAGCCCTATTACATTTCGCTTGTACTATTTTAGTCGACATATATTGTACACCAGTTTTATTGCTGATGCTTGCTTTGCAGTACATCAAATGGTATTGGTCTTATACTTATTGAACCAGTTCAGCATTCCTATTTCAATCGTGACATGTTATGTGGCTACCCTGATGACTTTGAACGGTATGTTGTAATTAGATTTACAGAGGCAGTATTTTATGAATATAACATGCAGATGTAACTTCATGTTGAACTGTTTTTTTTTTTTTTGGACCATGGGTTTGGGTACCATTGTAGCATTTTGGAATATAGGCTGCTACTTTTTTTTTGTAATGGCAATTTGCAGCATGATTATGTCTTTGTTTTAATTTTATATGTGACATAAAAATATCACTCCCTTTTCTAGATTTTCATATTTTTCCCGTGCATCACTGGATTATATTGTAAAATCTGGAAAACGACCAGATATTTTACATATATATAACTCAGAAACTGCTATAGTGGCACCATTATTCTGGGATATATTTGCTCACCAGGTTAGCTTTTTTTCCTGAATCTTTTTTTATTACTGATATGCCCTCGTCTCTCATGCTTTCTAAAATATATTCGCTGTATGTGCTCTTTAATGCATACTCCATAATGTTAGCAATATATATATTTTTAATTATTTTTTAAAAATCCAAGGGGCATTTCCTGGCTTTATTGGAAAGCCTAGAAATTTGGCTAGTCATCTAGCATACACAATATATGTTCTGTGGTCTCATCTTGTCCATATAGCGTAATTTTCCTGCAAAATCTCTTTAAATAATGTGATTATCCTGCATAAGCTGTTACATGAATATTATGATTTTTTTTTAAAAAAACTGATGAATATTATGATTTTCAATGGGGGTGTAATCTGTCTTATGCC
>BCLH01000313.1:153999-177687 GCA_001602315.1 Zoysia pacifica | reverse complement strand
AATGGGGGTGTAATCTGTCTTATGCCTCGTGCACTGCCATTCTGCCCCTTTTTCACTTTCATAAGTTTCCTAACTTTAGATGATCACCTTATTTTAGCATAACAACATTATTTTTGAAATCTAGAGAATATTATATTTTATAACTTGATACCATCTTTTTCAAAAGTGGTCATTGGCCTACCCGTAATATTCTAGGTTGAATATTACCTATATACTCTATTGTGTTGTCATTGAAGTCCAAATGTGAAGTTCTCAATCGTAACTTTGTTATATTTTCAGGGGCTTGAGAACACCCGAATATTATTGACATGCCAAGACTTGGATTCTCAAGTAAATATTATTGACATGCCAAGACTTTATTGCAAATGGGGATCACTGTCACCCTACATCATTTATAACAATGAAACTATAAAGCTTCCTTTTCTAGAGCAGATTTTGCATAAACAAGATACGAATTTGCTACCAAAACCAGACACAAATAAGATTATTTGCACCCGTTACTTAGAATGTACTAGAAAAAGACAAGATATCAAATATTTTTTGCATACCTTTTCCATTTTTCAAAAATGATTTTATTGTTCAAATTCTATACTGCAAAAAGAAATGTCCTATCTGCAGTGCCTAGAGGAACCTGCTAAGTTGGAGCTATGTGGGCTCGATCCTCGAAAACTTCATCGTGCTGATCGTCTGCAGGATCCTCATAAGATACATCTTATTAATAGTATGAAGGTAACTCTTCTTAAAATTTCAGGAATTGAATGCTCTGATATATCCAGACATTTAATAAATCTTTTAAATTGCTAAATCTCGATCATCTCTGGTAATTTCAGCCTTAACTATCGTCAGTTCTATTTCTTAATGGAAAATTTACTGTATCAATCATATGTGAATTTCTACGAATATATATTTACAATGCCAGATTAATACACCCAGTGAAACTTATATCTTTCTATAAACTCCTGCTCATACATGTTTGCAGGGTGGAATTGTATACTCAAATAAAGTTATTGTAGTATCATCAACCTATTCGAAAGATTTTCTAATCAACGGTTTGAGACATGGGTTGGAAGCAACATTAACTGCACATAAGTAATTATCTGATTTCTCGATTACCATTCCACAAGTTTTCTCCTGCAGGTGCTAAAAAAATGCTGCTCTCAATTGGGAATTGCATTTTTTTTCTAGGGACAAGATATTAGTTGCTCCTCATGGATTGGATGGTGAACTTTGGGATCCATCCAAAGATGTTTATCTTCCTCGGCGGTATTCCACCAATGATATTGAGGGGAAGTCTTTTTGCAGAGAAGCACTGAAGCGGCGCCTTGGGTTCCGTGGTGATACATCCATTATAGTATGTATCTCAAGCATTCTGCTTGTTTAGTTAAAACAGAGAAAATAAAACAATGTAAATGCCTTTTGTCAGTTAGGATGTATCTGCAATGGTGATTTAGATTTTCATAATCTCAAGGAAGCTTTTCAAGTTGCTTTGTTCAGAAGTGCTCAGGTCTGTTCAGAAGTGTACCTTCTAGTTGGAGTTCGATGTCTATATCAGCATAGTTATCGAAGTTTATACTGTACAGATTATCTTCCTGGAAAATTCAGGACCTACTATGAACTCAACTGTGCAGGCATTAAAGGAAGAGTTAAAGGTACCACTATTCTATGTCTAAAATAACTTATCTATTCTGTCAATGTCCATTACATACCATGTGCTTAGTGTTATTCATTTCTTTATCATTTCCCAGCTTATCAAACAGAGTGACCAAATAACATTCGTTGACGAGTACGATGAAGCCCTTGTACATTTGATATTTGCAGGCTCTGATATCATTCTTTGCTCTTCCTTTCAAGATCGATCGCTGCAAACAGCGGTATGTGACATCTCTTTTTCATATCTGGGTACCAAACTAAGGCTTGATGTAGAAGCCCGTATTATTTTCCATTATCTAAAAAACATGCTAGTGAGATGGAAAAAGTATTGGCGACCATGACCAGTGACATAATTAGTGCATGTAAGATGGAAAAAGTATTGGCCAACATGACCAGTGACATAATTAGTGCATGGCAACCTGTTAACATTTCCTCCCAGATTACATGGCTAACTTTTTCTATTTGCATCTATTTGCATACAGTGATTTGTTTCAGCTTGTGGCTAGATATATAAAGTTGTTTTTTAACAGATCTTACTGCTATTTTTATTTACATTAAGCTGTTATTGTTTTAGCAGCAACAAATATTTGGGAGTGAGGAACATCATAAATTTACTGGAATTGTATTTCAGGACACACAGAATAACTGTATATTATGATTATTTTCCACCTTACTGCTGCGTATCGTGCATGCTTAGTAATTTTATTAATTCTCTTTCTGGGCAGATCAAGGCAATAAAGTATGGATCTGTGCCAGTACAGATAGACTTTCCCAGTGATAGATCCAGGTAAATCACGAAGCATTTACTTGGCAGTTCATCTGTTACATATATTTTAGACAAAGTATTTGATATGTCCATAGTGAGTAAAAACTGCATGATTTTGGAAGATTGAACACATGGATCTAGTTAATCGCTTACAGCAGTTGATTGATGGTGATGTATGTTTGGTGTAATTTATGGCCTCTGTTTGTATGTGCTTATAAGCAGGCAGTCTGAGGGACATGATTGCCACAATAAAACCATGTTTCAGTACATCGTCTCAACCTATGGAAACTTGTCTCTTTCTGAAGCACTTGATGCCTTCGTAAGTTCACTCTCTCATTAGACAATAGCAAACTGCGCAATGTTCACAATTGAGCATCTCTGAATGCCTTAAATAATATTCAGAACCATCTGCATGAGCCAAAGTTGCAATCAAAAGGCTTAGGAAGCTGAAAGCCTAAAACCATGTTATATTCAGAGTTATTTGCTTCTGAACTGACACATACTCTGCTCCTCAATGTTCAGGAGAATGATCCTTACCACTGGGATCAGCGAATCAAGGATGGAATTGCTAAGGGTTTATCATCGGATGCTGAGTGCTATAACCTTCATTGGGAGGCATACTCCTCCATAAGGCAGCTGTGATTGTGAATAAGGTATCTGGCAGGGGAGTGCATGGGACACCAGAACCCCGAATAAAAGGTACAAGTTTGGCACACAATTTATTTTTTGGATTACAATAAATGGAGTTAAGCAGTTTGCTCTTTTATGGCCAGTAAATAAATATAAAAACGAACATAATGGGTCTCCCTTTCACCCTTAACAATGGCTCTGAGCTCTTATTTCATCGTATTTTTTTGGCCTTTCGATAATTAGGCAAGAGGTGTGCATTCCGTTCCACAATATTTGATTTAGTAGCTAGTTTCCTTTTCCTTTGAATGCTCATGGATAATCAGATTGGTACATATATTATTTTTCTGAGAAAATATTACACTACATTACTTTACTGTTTAATTATTAGTTTCTACTTTCTAGTTTACGGTAAATTTCTTGGGATATTAGAATGGGTATAATCACATTTGGGTTTTCTTTTCTACATTTCCTGTCTTGAACTAGGTACTTTTTTCGAACTGGGTATACCCCATTTCCATTTACTCAACATAACGGAAAGAGTCTTACAGGTGGAGATTAAACTCCGGATTTTTTATTACAGCAAAAGATCTTAGAACGATAGTTCAACAAAAGATTGCTGTCCCATCAACTAGACTAGTAACGCAATAGCCACAGACATGCAAGATGGGGATCGAACTAGGTACTTACAGATCTTAATCTCTGCTACACAAATCAAGTAATTAGTTATCCATCTGAAATAGTTACTTTTTTCCTTCTCAAATTTGCAGGAGAGCTGATATGGTACTGTTAGGGAGATGGCTTGTATTGATTCCAGTCCCAATGCAGGAAACCCTAGAAAGGGAAAAGTAAATTTATAACCCTAGGCTATTTTACCCTTAACAGGAGTACAAGGCAGACTAGACGTGCCACACATCACATTGTCCAGGTTAAGTATCCACACAAGCTAAATTCCGTAAGGCACACATTTCCACTGCCTGCAGCACTACAGAGATGCTTGGAATTGCATCATCAAGATTAGCATTTGACCTGCAAGCTCTATATACTATTGTTAAAAGAGGATTAAAGAACAACACAGCTAGATTAAATCTCTATAGAATGGCTAATTTCATTCCTTAGGCTGCTGCAGTGACAGCTGTAAATACTAATACTTCTAAATCAAACCTAATTTGATTATTACTATCTAGACTTATTTTCTAAGGAAACTAAGTTACAAAGGTGGCTGTTGCGTTGTAAAACAGCAAGCCAATGCAGCCATACAAGTTGCTGATTTAGCAGATGATGTTAAAACAATGATAAAATGATGAAGCTAAAGGTCTCTTTGACAGAGCTTTTAATTTTTGATTTTTTGAATTTTGTTTTTGATTATTTTGTGAAGTGATTCTGTGATTGAAAATGACTATCTTTGATTTTATTCTTTAAGATAAATTCTTGGAATCAGAGAGTGAGGGTCTCGTTGCAGACCAGCTTGAAACCCCGTAGTCCGTCGTCGCGGTAGCAGCCGGCACCGATGCCGAATGGGTAGGGGACGATGATGTTGCCGCACGACTCCTGGCACTGGCGCGGGTGGCCGCACCTGAGCTGACGTCGCCGGGGCCGGACGCGAAAGTAGAAAGATCAGTGCAATCGCATGCATCTGTAAGGCGGCTGTCATTCCTGACATGGTCTGGTCTTGATGCCCCTTGGAGGGCCTGGCTCATGCATGCTCGTGGTTGTTACGTTCGATACGCAGATCTTGACACAGCGTCCGTCCGAACGGACGCTGTTCCGTTTCGTTCGATCGGCAGAGCGGACAGCTCAGCGAGCTACCGTATTTTTACAGAAGAGCTATTGTGTGGGGGGCCCAGGGGCAGCGGGACGCGCCAGCGCATTCGTTCGAACGGACGTCCGTCCGTCTTTTTTTTTTCACTCTTATGTTCGTGCCTGTTTCATTTGCGAAGCCGTGTGCACGTCCACTTGCTCGACCGGCTTTGTGGTCCGGCGCGAGGTGGCCCAAGTCGTCTGACTCCTGTCTGTTGCCATGTGCGACCGCCCCAAAAAATATGTTTTTTTTAGACGGAGGGAGGCCTAGGCCCTACTCAATGTTTTTTTAAGGATTTATATTAAAGATGAAAAGGTACAGTACGTGCAGGATAATTGGAGTCCACAGAGACGCCACGCCCACGTTACAGCGAACAAACTCACACCTCAATCTTTAAGCTCACTTCTAAACCCTTCGCGTACTAACGCAGGATTCATGATCGAAGAATCCAGCGATCAAGGATCTATCCCTTGCAGCCGGATCACAGTAACGGCAGTACGCGCAGCCGAGTAGCAGCAGAAGCAGTCGGAGCAAAATGAGGAGGAGGAGGAGCAGCTGGCGCCTCAAGAGTAGCGTGCAGAACGCTGTTGTCAAGGTCGTAGGTCATCCTCCATCCCCACTGCAGCTGGCTTCCCAGCATCGACTCCCCTGTTGACCACGGCGAAGGCAGGATTGCCAAGCACTGCAACAGCGACGACCCGTTGATGTACTGGTCCCAGTAGTTGTCCTTGTGCAGCCCCATGACCGTACCATTGTCGAAGACAAGCGCGAGCTCTGGAATCGGAGTGCTAGCCCTGGCCAGAGATGAGTCCATGTAGCATAGCTGCTCTGGCTCGGGCCCAGGCACCGGCTCCGCCAGACTCGAAAGATTTTTGAACTTTTCGACGAGATTATAATACACGGCTCTATTGAGGTAGGTCCACGGCTGTGCGGGAGAGCTGCCCATGAACACGCCGCCGGTGCCTGGATGATCGAGATCGAGCTCGGTGCCGTCAACACGTATGGCTTTGAGGGGGATGTAGTAGAGCTCAGGGTGTTTGGGGTTGCTGATGAGTGGGATAGTACTCGTAGTAGCTGTTGACCGGGCCTGTTCAGGCACCGCGTCGCCCAGCCAGACAGAGGTCTGACCGTCGGAGGTCAGGAGGTAGGAGAATCTCGTGAACGCCGCCGGCAGCGTGCCAGGCAGGCCACTGCGGCCGAGGCCGAGGACGGCGGCCGGGACTCCGGCGCCTTCTTCGGAGGACGTGGTGCAGAAGTACCACAAGGGAGTCTGCGCCTGCCGAGGCTCGGCGGCAGTCTCCAAATACCTGTCGAGTGATGCGTTAAACAGACCCCAAGTGTTGCTGGGATCGCAGGGTGTGTCGTCGGTGGCGCAGTACGGCGGCCCATCGGCGTTCCGCTCGCACAACGGGGAGTTGCAAGAAATCAACCAGAGGCCAGGGCTGTTGAAGTCGCAGCTGGTGGTCCACGAGAACATATTGGTGACGTCCACCGCGAGGACGGGAAGTTTTTGGTTCCCGATCCTGACGTAGTGGGCGGTACCATTCCCGCGGTCACCGATAGCTTCTCTGATCTTGCGTATACGATTCATATAAAAGTCATAATTCTCTTTGCCTTCATTCACTAAAACCCTCAGTTTCTTGTGTAATGGCTTCTCTACGAACAGCTCGCCCAAGGACTTCAACGGGCGTATGAGCATTGCCACGTCGTCGAAGGGAATCAGCTCGAAGCCAGCCTCGGTCCGCAGTGGGACGAAGGCGGCGAGGGAGAGCGTGGCGAGGAGGAGGAAATGGTGCGCTGGAGTAGGTTTTGCCATGGCCTCTGTGCGTGTGTGGGGGGGGGGGGGGGGGGGGGGGGGGGGGGGGGGGGGGGGGGGGGGGGGGGGGGGGGGGGGGGGGGGGGGGGGGGGGGGGGGGGGGGGGGGGGGGGGGGGGGGGGGGGGGGGGGGGGGGGGGGGGGGGGTTGTTGTGGAAGGGTTCTGAGCAGGAGATAGTAGAATGGGGATCGGCCGCGTCGTGTATATATAGCCAGCGGTAAAACGCGTCCCTGCTGCGCCAAGGCCACGCCTCGCCAATGCAGCGGGAATGGAGAGAGCATCGACGATCGACTTGAGTGGGCAAGTGGGATGCATGCGGCTGCTCCCTCTCCGCCACTGTCAAAGAGGACCCTTCTGCAAAAACATGTCGTCCCCGTCGAGCCGCTCGCGCCGGGCCCGCGGACGGCTACCGTTCCCCGCATGATGGAGCCCGTGAAAAATCCGCGTGACACACCGCGCTTTCGGTGCCCGCGCGCGTCTTGAGAAGACGTCGCGGCGAATGATAATGCATGTTCGATTTGATATGAGCAGCTGCTTCCACGAAGCTTCCTCCGTGCTCACCCGGCGAGCGGCAAGGTGTTAGCAGCAGATGGCTCGATCTCTAACCATTGAGCACGCTCTCACGCTGCTCATCCGCTCCCGGCACGTAATCTTCCCCCGGATCAGCGGCAGAACTATGTTGAGGGCCACTAGGGCCATGGCCTTAGTCGTAGGTCAAAATTTTAAGCACCCCTTCTTAAGTTTAAGGACCCGTTTAATTTCATATCAGTTTGCCCATCTAAAAATCGTGAATGAACAAGCTTGCTCCAGGTCTCGTGAAGATGAACCAGTGAATAACAATCAAAACAGATTAGTGATGTGAAGGTGTGAGGTGAACTATTGGCGAAAACGAGGTCTACTTCACTGCACTAGCCCCAGCAAAAATGAGCTCCGCGTTAAACGTGAATCTACGGAACTCCACCATTATTGGTGCCGCACAAGAAGATTGATACACGCCTCACGCTATTGATCATAAATTTCTTCTCCTAGTATAATCTAATTAATAATCTAGTTATCCCAAACAATATATTGCGAATTGAATAGTGGCAAATCTGTATTGCAATGATTTTTTATATATTGACAGTCTGCAGGTCGAGAATTAGTGACCCTAATCGTGCCGAGATGAAAGTTCCGCCCCTGCCCCGGATGATGCCTCTGCCTAATTTCGTGTAGGAAAGGGGCCCGAGGTCGTGGTATCACTTGATAAGACTCCACTTTGTGTCGAATCAGCGCCAGTGCAACGCGCACAACAGCAGCAGCGTGGAGGTTCCTCCGCGCCCGTGACCGTCAATCATTCGGCATCCACCGTATTACGGAGTACTCCACCCGTATTACGCAGCAGATTGGACGGTCAAGACCTCGATAAAGTGAAAGTGGAATGGGCCATCGGCCGCGTCGCGTATATTGCTAGCTCGTGGTACAAGTACTGTAGAACGCGGTCCTACCGCTTTCGGTGATGTGAGAGGACGTCGCGGCGACAATGCATGCATGCATGGTTTCAGATGCCCAACCCGTAACAGGAACTCCCTGTGATACTCCTAGATAGGAGTAATGTTCTCCGGCGTCCAGTCCGTCCGTGGCTCGGTGCCACCCCAATAATCAGCGGTACTGGCTGCTTAGCTTCCAGGAATCTTCCTTCGTGTGCACCGGCCGGCCGGGCGGCGAGCATGCATGCATGTTGGGCTGCGTTCACTGTTGGAGTGCACAAGCATGTTTAATTTGACACCTCACACGGTCGACGAAGACAACACTCTCCCTGTTCAGTCTGAAGGCCCATCCAATCGGGGACAAACTCTATCCCACCAAGCTCCACCAGAGCAGACTGAGGATTTATCTAGGTTAGGTTAGGAATCATTCCGACAGTACTGATTTTTGGTATGAAATAAATTATTTTATGTTAATAATTTAATTTTTATTTATAAAAAAATTTATTAAGATGAAAATAAACCTTGATCTATTTCAATATTTTCTCCTTCTATGGTTCGGAATGAAAACACATCTCTTACCGTATGGAATGAAGTCAAGCTGCGAAAAACAAAATAGAAGTATAAACTAGATTTTATTTTCATCTTAATAAAATTTTCTATAAACAAAAAATAAGCTATTAACTTAATATAATTATTCTATATAAAAAACTAATTATATTAAAAATAATTCCTAACCTAGCAACGGACAAGCCCCGGAAGGTCGAGCTGCCTTGCATGCATGCTCTTCTGCTTTGAAAATTACATATCCGCAATGAAGGATGAAAGCAACTGCCATGTCCCAGCACACCAAGATCGACCACCAAGACACGTTGACACCCCAGGGCCCACGCAGCCTTCGCCCATGGCACGTTGCTAACTCTGCATGTCGACCGGCACAGATTGGAGCTAATCCTAGCATCGGCCGGGGAAAAAATAGATATGGAGAGAGCCAGATCAAACCAAATTCCTATTCCTTATTAAAATAAAATATAATAAATACAGGTTTAGTTTGAAAGTACCCTTGCGCCGAGCACTTTTATCACATCTAATTGCAGCAGCTTCCCTCAAGTTTGAAGATACTAAAATTTAGAATTGGACTTGGTTCCAATACACTCCAGAGTCTCCACTGGTGGGAAGGCAAGCCTTCGAGGGGCAGCGATTGGGCCGAACAGGCCTGCGGGACGAGCCCAATCCTCGCAGCCCGCCTTCCCGTGCAGCGGTCCGCGAACGAGCGACACTAGTCAGCCCACGTCCCTGGAGCTCGGCCGGCGTCTCGAGGCGCTCCGTCCGACCGCACTTCGGGCAAGGGGCAAAACCCTCCAAATCCCCAAACTCGACTCCTCTTCCTCCGCTTATCAGCTGCTACCACCGAATCGCTCCGCGCCGAGCCAGGGCGCCGCTTCCCCACCGCCGCCGCCGGTCGGGACTCTCCGGGCGGCCTCCGCTACGAAGGCATGTACGCTGCCGCCCCTGCCCTCCTGCACCACTACGGTACCGTTCCCTCCTCCCCTTCGCCTCCCGTACTGTCCTGCTAGCTATGGTCTACGGTTGCATACCTACGCGCACCGTGTCTTGTGACGTCCAGTTCGGACCGGCTAGGGTTTCGCTCTAGGTTTCCGCGACGCAATCCGTTGCCCATATTTTCAGAAGGCCCTGCCCTGGTGCGTACCACGCGCTTGTCCTGCTGCTGTCCGCTGCGCAGGCGCTGTAAAGGTCTCGCCGTCCTCTGTTGCCGCGAAGGGGCGCAATGTGATCCTTGCGGAGGCATGGCAGCCCGATGGTCAGAGATTGTTTTGTATGTGGTGTGGGTTCCTACATGCCCCCCCCCCCCCCTATTGCGCCATTTGGGAATGATGAGTTGATGGCTCGTATAGGGAATCTAAGCTTATCCTAGTGGTAGATAGAGACAAGGCAAGTTGGTTATTGTGGAGAATGGAACTGCTGGAATGGGGAATTCCATGTGATTGCTGAGGGAATTGCTATGAAATTCCTGTATTTTTAAACAGAACCAATTCATTTTTGTTATTGCCTTCTTGGAGGGATATGCAACGAGCGAAGTGCAGATAATGAATGGCTCCTGTGCAGTGCAACACTGCCTATCCTCATTTACTAAGAAACTGGGGAGCTATTTTGCTCCCTAAATATTACTAGTCTGCTGTTGATAGTTGAACCTTCAGAGCCTTATTTTTCAAATTGGATAATCATTCCCTGTAGTTTTCAACTCGAAGTCTGTTCTGTTTTGCTCTCTTTGTTTTGTTTAATTGCAAGATCCAGTTGTGTGGAAAAAGGTTTAGAAATTTATATAGGCAAGAATAGTGATGTGTATGCTCTAATTTACTCTGTTTATACATAGCGCTTCCTTTTTCTAGTGGTAATATCGTTTTCTATTTAGACACTGCAGCTCAATAGCTGCCTGGATGGACATGTTCTAGTTATCAATCTTAATGTATTGCCTGGATGGATATGCTGACTAATTATCAATCTAAAGTCTACGCGAGTCAGTGACTGGCATATTGATATGAGTATGCTTGAAATGGATTACATTTGTTTCCAAAAACGAAATTGTTTGATATTTACTTTTGTCCTCAAATTTCTTGTGTTGTTACCAAGTGAAGCATTTCTGCTTCTTCTTGTATAAGGTGTAGACGATGCCCCATTTACTCTGTTCCTCTTTAATTAGGATTGTATGTTAGTTGATTGTGACTGTGCTCAGATCTACTGTATCCTGTCAACCTTCACTTGTGATGTAACACTGTGCATACTTTGCGCATGTACAGGCAGGCCTCATTAATGGCTCATACTTGTTTGCCAGTTTTATGCATCTATTGACGACCTAGCTGTCTTTCGAGTTGCATTATAGACTAGTGTTAAATTTTGGCATGTTTCGTACTTTTCGTGCGGGCATTCTAATTTTCATTTTGCTTCCTCCATTTTGTATCTTGTTATATTTGAAATGGTTTGTATGAATATACTTCCTGATATATACGAACATGGCCTCCCAGACAGTTTGATCAAAAGCATCATTGTTAATCATGCATTGCTGGTTCAATTTTGTTACATGTATTTTAGTGGTTCAGCTTCATCCTACCCACATTCCATTTGTTGTTAAGTTGCACGTTAGCATTGTTGTTAGCTATGCAATCTTGATTCATTTTTCTACATATATTTTTTGTGGGTTGTCTTTATTCCATATCGTATACTGCAGTCTATTCCATATTAAGTTGCTATTTCCCTCCTAGTTCATCAAACTTCTTCCAAATCTAGCTAACATACAACGCTTCTGCTGCTCAGGTGTTTCAGGCAGAGCAACCTTACCTGTGTATCATGGAGACTGTAGATTCACAGGAGCTTGTTTCATGAGTACATCTCCTATCTTGGGCACACTTAGGGTATCTTTGGTATGTAATGCTGGTCCCAACAACCATAGACCTAGGAATTCAGAAACATCACGACAACAAAAAGGGGGTTCTTCTAGAGGCAAAAGCAAGCCATACCAGGATAAAGATGATTCTGAGAACTTTGATGAATTCGACAGTGATATCATGGTCTCCAAAAATGGACCACCAATCTCATTGGCTAACAGTTCCCGTCCCCAATCAACATCAGCTCCAGGGGAAAGAGAGAAGGAGATTGTAGAGCTATTTAAAAGGGTTCAAGCGCAACTGCGAGCTCGAGGAAAAAACAGAGAAGACAAGAAGCCTGAACCTGCAAAAGGGCAGGGTGAGAGGGGCAGTGTTGATTCTCTTCTTAATTTGCTTAGGAAACACTCTGTGGACCAAAGAAGGAAGAATAATGATGACAAAGAACATAACTTTGATTCAGTAAGGAGAAGCTATGATCCTATCAACAGACAAAGCTCAACTTTTGGTTCAAAAAATGAATCTCGGGAAGAAAAAAAGAAGCCACCTCCTGCATCCTTCAGAAGGCCCGCCTCAAATTTCAGGCGAAGATCTCCTGTTCCTGGAGTGAAATTCCAACCTGTTATCAATGCTGATAAAGACACGGATGCGAAAAATATCACCAGTAATGTCGCTGATATGGTACAGGAGGTAAATGAAACTCTTGTGGAGAGTGCTGCTACAGATGAACCTGACACAGTTTCTCCATATGAATCTGATTCTGAAATACCACCAGAAAGTATGGGTGATTTTGATGTTATTTCAGATGATGAATCTGACACTGATGAACCTGATGAGGAATATCTCGAACCTTCTTTGGACAATCCAGATATTGTAGATAGTAGTGAATCACATGATAACAGTGATGCAAGAAGTTCTGATCTAAGCTCTTTGAAAGTCGCAGAACTAAGAGAACTTGCAAAATCTCAAGGAATCAAAGGTTACTCAAAGATGAAGAAAGTTGAATTGGTTGAAGCTCTGAGTAACTCGGCTTGATATGATTGGTGGTTTCTCTTTATTCTAATGCGATCTGTCTTGGTTACATGCGCAACCATTCAGTGTCCCTAAGGTCTGGGGCCTTCTAGATAGAAAATTGTATATGAGCAAGGCTAACTTGTTTTGAATGGTTTCTGTCTGTTTGGCTCCTTTTGAGCAATTGTATGTTAGTCGATCTGTGTTGAGTGGGGTAAGCTTGCTGAACCATTTTTCCTACTAGCATCGTGTTGGGCGCATTAGTTCTTCAGAACCGAACATGTCACCATGAAAACTGGTACTAATAACCTTTGACTCTGTTGCCTTGATACCTTTCTCAATTAACCATTTGTTCTTGATGATTGTGTTCCTTCTCCAATATTGCTTGATTCAAAAGTATTATTTCCTCACGTGGTTATTAGTTTTGGTGAGAAAAAAAAAGGTTGGCAGATATGCTAGTTTCTGTTATTGCCAGAGCAGAGTTGCAGCTGCATGTGTTCAAAGGAGTCAGAGGACAGGGAGTAGAGGTTATTAATTCCTGTCTGCATTATTGCTCGTTCGGCATCTGTTCCTTCTGCTGATCATGTGATCTTGGCGATCCACGCACGTACAGGTACGCTGCGGCCTCTCTGCGTCTCGTAACGCTTTGATTTCTGGGAGGCGTCAGATCTGGAGGAGGGATGGGACACGGGTTCAGTTGAATTCGCACACCGTCGTCTCACGTGCCGCCTCTGCTGCTGTCTCCCGGCCGTGCTGGCCCCTCTCATTTTCCTTCTGGGCCTGCACGTTGCGATGGAAGAAACTCTGATTAAAGCTGCTCATCTCATCGCTGCAATGGCGGTATGCTTTTCCCTCCGCTCCAGTGTCATACTAGTATTATCTTTCACACATTTTTCAAAAGAATCATGCCAGTCATTGTTGGCGTGCAGTATATAGTGTTCTAGTACTTGGATACACAGGAACCTTTATGCATGGCTTTCTCCTTCAGCTTTTTCCTCATGGACTGTAGTTAGTACCCTTGCACAAAATGCTCAAGGATATAGTCATCCGTTATGAGCTTGAGCGCATGTGTCTCGCAATGGGTAGGCCGGTCCAGGCTGGTTGCTGGAAGGGGCCGGTCACCTGGTCGTGCGCGGCGCGCCGATGATACTGTTGATGCGTCGGAGCAAGCATGCAAAAGCAGCAGGAGTAGCGGCGCTAGCTAGGCCTGCAGCGATCGCACGAGGAGGCGCTGCTGGAACTTGAATTGAAGCAGCAGCTAGGTAACCGGCGACGTCGCCGGCCGGCCGGCCGGAGACTGACTGACTAGTCTACATCATGTACTAGAGATACTGTAGCGGAGGCCACGCCGTCAAGATTCCAACCACAGTACCACTGCCAGCTGGGAGCTGCATGCCGCCGGCCGGATCCCCGCTGCCGTCGTCGGTCGTTTGTCCTATGAATGAAGGGGTCGGTGGCGGTGGGGCACCACGCTGCCGCCCGTCGCGCAGCGCCGGCGACAGCGGGCTAGGTAGAGAGATCGGGCCGGCCGGAGCTCTCGCGCCCGCGCTGCCTCTGCCGAGCGGAGCCGCGAAGATTCAAATTCGTTCGGGCCCCGCGCGCGCCACGATCCATTCCATTGGCGCCGCTCGCGCATACTACTCCTGTGGCGCCGGCCGGGGGCCATGCAACCTCTGGACCGTTCGGCGTTCGCCATGTAACGCACACCTCACTACGTACGTACTCGTGCCTTAGCGTCTGCAAGGGCAAGCCAGCACTACCTAGAGCGATAGGTATAGCTGCCAACAATGTGCATGCACTATTATCACGATGCGTGTGCATATATGGTCACGACCAATACCGCCACCTTTTGACCGGGTCAAATATGTGCCCGCACGCGCTGATCTGACGTGACCGGTCGTCTACCTTATTCCAGCTGATGCTGCGTGTGCACGACCATGGTCTCATCTCATGTCATGGGAATCAGATGAGAGACGCGACCTGTGGATGCGTACGTGCGTGCCGATCGATGCACCCTGTGTGCAAATAGTAGGAGTACCGTGAAGGTGGAGGCTAGGACTAGTGTGGAATCACAGTAATGGATCGAGTACTACTCCATCAAAGCATTCATGCGTCCAAAGTCATCGTCGGGCAGCACTTGTAGTCTGAGCAGAGGGTACTTTAACCTGCTCTGGAGTCATCAAAAGGCGAATCGGAAGGGCTAGGATGCCTGCCACGTAACTAGGGATAGTTACTCCAGAGCAGTGATGGAGACTGCCACGTAACTAGGGATAGATAATAGAGCAGATATGGAGAGGGCAATCGGTCAAAGTTGCCAGGGCATATAACTGTTGCATGCATGCGAGTGTTGATAGCGAGAGAAAGATGTCTCTGAGTATCGGAGGGTCGTCGACGTCGTACGGCGTTCGAGGAACTACTAGTACCGTTGTTGAGGTAGCAGGTCAGGGAGCTAAGCGAGTGTTGATCCCAATGTCTCTCGCAGGCGGCTCTTCATCAGCCTTCATTCATATGCATGCATCTGTAGTATTGCACAAGGCCCAACCAGCAGCCGGCGGGGGAGGGGGAGTACAATAAATGATGCGTGTGATTATATCTGAGATTTATTTTTTTTTAAAAAATAAAAGATTGATTTTATCTGTTTGTTTATTGATTATAGTAAGTAGATGAGGTGGTTTGTACAAGATCCGTTTATCCTCTCTCTCCCTCCTCGCTCGTTCCACCTCCATAATTCGGTGAATAGCGTAGGCCTGCGTCTCTCACTTCAGCGGCCTTCCTTTATTTGGACAGACGTTCCATGGCGCGCCAAACTCCACTGCTCCTCACTGTCCTCCATCTGTTCGTCCCCTGCCTTAATTTATTCCTTTCCTTTGGACTCCATCCATAGTCGACTCGCACAACTGCTGCGACACGTTCTCTGGTCGCGTTGCTTGCTCGCCTCGCTCCGCCCCCTTTCTTGATCGTACCACGACCAGGCAACTACTCCCTTGATTCCAGCTGCTACCCGCTGTCCAACCATATCAATCTCTGGTCATTTCAATTTCACTGCCACAGGAATATACATGTAGCTACTAGCTTCTCACCATCTGACATTTCTGCGACAACATTCATCAATTTCGGAGTACTTTATCATATGGAAAACTCTTTGGAATTTGTAGATGCAGAAAATTTATTTTGTAATAACACATGCAGGCTTTTGTTTTTCATTGCTTACACGCCTTCAAACATCAAAGGTAGGCAATTTTTTCCTGAGATATTCCTGATTATATGCGCATTATGCATCCTGAAGAACCTAGAAGCGTACTAGGGAATAGAGATCAGGACACACTGTGAAAGAGGACTATGGTTTGTTGGAAGGTCATCCTCCACATCGTTGTCATGTATTTTAAGAGCCGGCGTAATTTAGAGATTGCGACAAGCTACGAGATCCTCTATTCCAAAATAAGTTTAGGCCTCTTTCATAATGGAGGATTTTTTTTTTCTATATTTTCCCTAGAAATTCCTCCATTTGCTTTGACCAAATTTATATAAATCATTTACTAAAGGCAGATTAATTTGACCAGAACCAATAATAAACTTATTTTAAGACAGAGTGAGTAGCATCTAGAATCTAGCACAAATTTTTTATAATTGTTGCAAACAAATTCGTCCATATATATAGGGTTAAATGGACACACGTCTGTCCAAAACCATCTACAAGAAAGGCTAGAAAATAGAGCCATTAATTGATCAACCAACTAATTCTACTAGTAGCTGAGGTCGCTAGCAAAAGGCGTGTACGTGCACTCAACAGTGAGTACGCAGACACCCAGACCTTATGCTAGCATGCGGCATAATGCATACAATCATACATCCACATGTCCCACGGGTATTGGCTCGTGATCGATGGTTGAGACGACATATAGGGAGACATGCTTGCAGTTTACTTGACATTTAGATGGTATTGCTGTACACATAAGCATGCATGTCCCTGCATATTCTATGGTGATCACTATTTTTTGACGGCAAAGAGCTGTTTGTCAAGTGTTTTCTGTCGGTCACTTGGCAAACATTTTGCCGAGTGCTCTTTAGACCCTCAGCAAAAAAAAAAAGACTGAACAGACAGAAAACAATGACGAAGAGTTTGCTGAGTGCCAGGCTTACGACACTCAGAAAAAATTTAATGTTTGCCGAGTGCCAGAACCGCGACACTCGGCAAAGATTTAACTTTTGCCGAGTGTCTGAGTAAAAACACTCGGCAAACGCTAAATTTTTGCTGAGTGTCTGGATAAAAACTCTCGTCAAATCCTTAGTTTTTGCCGAGTGTTTTTACCCAGACACTTGGCAAAACCTGAGGCACTCGGCATAATATGTTTTTGAAATGTTAAAATCAGCATAAATCACACATATATCACATCACAGACATTTTATATAAACCACAAACATATAGATTACATCACAGGCAATTTATATAGCCAAAAAATACTTAAATCACATCACAGACAGTTTATATAAACAAGTCTCACACAAAATACAATAAATATCTATCATATTAGTTTGCTTCACACATATATAGTCCAATAGTTTCACACACAGATCAACTACGAGGCCATTGCAGCATATGAGGCGATTGATTCGATGGCGCATGATTTGATGCCGCCGATTAATTCTGTACAAAGGAGAAAAGATTGCATATGTTAGACAAGATTTAAAGTAGAAATAAACAACTTAAAATATTCATACTCATAGGAGTAGTTGCAGGAGGAGGTGGAGGAGGAATTAGCTTCGGTGGCAGAGGTTGACCTATCCTCTCGCTAAGACTTTGCATCCACTGAAACATATGCTCCATCCTCTGCCGCTCGGCCTCTTGCCTCTGCCGATCGACCTCCATCCTCGCCGCCATCTCCTCCCTTAGTCTCCTCTCTTCTGCCAGCTTAGCCTACAATATTTCACCTCAATATTACAATACAAAGCAAAGGTATGTAAAAATCAAAGAACGACGAATAAAACATAAGTAACTTGGAGTGCCTCCATCCGGGACTGTGCAGTGGCTGGTCGTGGGTGTATGGCCGGGCTTGAACTCAAGCTCCTAACTCGAATCTGAGAGAGAGTGGGAGTGGTGGCCGTGTCGAGTGTGCTGTCCCCAATTCAGTACCGCCCGTGCTTCTTGCCTCCTCTTACCCTCATGACGACTTTTCCATCAAGGTCTTGGGTGCTCAGATCGTACTCTTGTCTATCGACCTCTCTTGCCGTCTCAGTGTGCTCACTAAGGCGGCTGTGGACGGTCGCGTTGCTGTATGCCGAGGGCGGGTCCTTCGGGTTGTACTCGACGTCGAACGTCGCCTTGCCCTTGTGGGCCAAAGCCCATGCCTTGAACTGGGAGCAAGGCTGGCCACCATGTGACGAGGACTGCAAAAAAATAGCAAGATGAGTAGAAATTATGCAAAATTGAGCGTTATAATAAATAAATGAATTCGCGTACCCATCTAGCCGCATATTCATCGAGGCTTATGTTGCCTTGATGGTGTGGTGCACCTGGCATCATCAAACGACGCTCCAGACAAGCGTTGTGCGTCTTCTCCCACTCGGCGGCGCACCACTTATTCACCATCTCTTCTCAACACTGGATATGCTAGGCGCACCACCACGGAGACACCTACATGTCATTAAATATATGACATATAAGAAGATCAAATTAAGCGTACTAAATTTCCGAAGAAAACAGTATTAATGTTTTATATTTACCTGCAGGTATTTTTCCCTGGTCATCGTCATGGTTCTTGCTTGAGTTTTGGTGATCTTCGTGTCAAGGTATGTAACATGGTATGTTATAATGACCTGAATGCGAGCCTCATAATGCATGTCCTTGACGAGCTTGACAGATGCCTTATGAGCCACAGCAGCCGTCTTAGCCTCATATTCGTCCTGGCATCTGAAGAAATCCTGCATATAGACACGATGTATCCAGCCATTATTTAGAAATGTCAAATAAAAACTAAATGTAGTGCGAGGAATACTTACCCACAACTCAGCCGTCACCCGCTCCGTCTTGTTGCGAAAGACCCTGTCATCCTGATTTGGTACATCGGGAACGGCGATGTAGTGGTTCCATGTGTACGTCGGCTTATGCCCTCCGCCATACGCAACCAGGCCCGGAAAGTGTAGCCTGCACAAAAGACCAAAGATGCCATTGACATGGCGTTTATGATCACCTGCAGCCACAAGCATCTAACCTCTGCCCAAGTGATTAAGATAAATCCTTAGTTTCTATTGTGATTTTCAACATATCAAATGAAAAATAAATGACAACTTATTAAGTAACTTATCTAGCACCAGTGGACCGAATCAGCGGGCGTCTCTCACGAGGTATCGGTCGGGTCGGGAGTGTAGAGGGACCTCGCAACTAGACACCCGACGTTCCAGAGAAAGTTGAACCCAATGTCGCCTCCTCCTGCTCGTCATTCTGCTTTTGCTCCTCCTGCTTCTCATCTTGCTCCTGCTCCTCCTGCTCCTTATCTTGCTCGTGCTCCTCTTCCTGCTCGTCCTCCTAGGGCGATGACGGAGGTACAGACGACGATGGAGCTACAGGTGCCTTTCCTCTGCCTCCACCCTTTCCTTGACCCTTGCTGGACCCCTCAGCTGCATCAGAACCTCTTTTGTACAGCGATTTTACCTTTCTGAAACCGCCCACCATCTTTTGCCAATCACCTGCAATAAAAAAGAGTAAACCAATCAGCACAGATAAACAAAATGTATTTAGAATGAGATGAAAAAAAGAAAATTAAAAAATGAACTAGTATTAAAAACGAAAATTAATTATTAGTACGGATCATACATGTATTAAAAATAATCATCATGATCAGGATTAGCTGGATCACAAGTCTCATCATCACTATCACCAATGCCAATATAATCGTGCCCAAGCTTCGAAAGAGGAATGGTGTCATCACTGTCATTACCTAAATATCGCTTAAGTAATTCTAAGTCCTTCACATTATGAACCTCATCTTCAGCATCCTCGTCGATAGCCCTTTCATTGTCTACTTCTATTTCGATCGTTTCGGTTAGATCTATCTCAAAAGTACCTTCCATTTTCTTAAAAGAACTCTTCGTCATATGTGTTGTAATCTTCATTGTTTGGGACCGGTAATTTATCGTGTGGAGATACCTTATATACAACATCCCAACCCTTAAAACGGTCGTCGGTTTGGCATGGGTAAAAGAGATAATAAACTTGTGTGGCCTGTTGAGCCACAATATAGACATCGTCTCCTGGTTAGACGAATGATTGTCGAATTTCGACTAACCCAAGATTAGGATTCCGTCTCACTACTGCAAGATCAAACCAATGGCATTTGAATATGACAGGATTAAGAGGTTTGCAACCATGAAACGTGAGTTCATATATTTCTTCAATTCTTCCATAATACTCGACCCCATCAAGGCCTTGCATAAAAACTCCAGTATTTGTCGTTCTTCGCTTGGGCCGACTATGCTCATGTTTTGTTATGTGAAAGCGATATCCATTCACGTCATAACCGGTAAATAACCTGACCCTACAGGCACAGCCGTCGGTGACCTGTCTCAACTCAGCACTCATAGACGCATCGGTTTGGCCCTACGAGGTAAATCAAGATAGTTCGTTGTATTATTTACACATACGAGCAACTTGTAATGCCAAACTAAGTACGAGGTAAATTGACAGTACCTTATGTTTGAACCAAGACATGAAATCAGGCATTCCATTTTCCGCACCCTGTCTAAGAAGTGTCTCAGCTTCATGCGGGGTAGGTTACTTTGATTCATGTCAGAATTGATGATGAAATTTCTGCATGTACGGCTCCACTTCGGAAAGGTTGGTCAACACATATACCATAATATTGCGCCACTCTTCATTTTTCAAAGTCTTATGGGTCGCATCACTTGCACTTCTGAGTTGCCCTCGAAAAATGCTGAGGTTCGATTCGTCTTCGCTCGCATTGTAACGAGCGGTTGGGTTATGCACGTTACGAAGGTTGTCACAATAGTATTTTGTTGTGAAGTTTGACACCTCCTCCAGAATGTATGCCTCTGCGATGGAAGCTTTAATTTTGCATTTATTTTCACATTTAGTTCGAAGAACATTTTGACATCTCTCAATTGAATAGCACCAACGGCCCTGCATAGGCCCCCCATTCGTGCCTCGTATAGAAGGTGCAAAATCAAATGCTGCATCGGATTGAAAAAGCCGAGTGGAAAGATCTTCTCCAACTTACAGAGCAACACATGTGCCATTCTCTTCATGTTTGCAATCACGGTCCGAGATAACTCGTTAGCACAAAGCTGACAAAAGAAATTGCTCAACTCTGCCAGCACTAGCCAGACGTGCTCAGGGACATAGCCTCGAACCATCACCGAAAGAAGCCGCTCAAGCCATATGTGGTAGTCATGACTCTTTAGCCCATTGATTCGCATAGTAGATAAGTTTACTCCCCTCATCATATTCGATGAATACCCCATCAGGGAACATTAAAGTTTGGAACCATTCTAGTACTTTTCTCTTTTGTGGCCTCTTCAGAACGAATTCGGCCTTAGGCTTGCTTCATGACTTGCCGTTTCTAGAAGGCACCATTTCTTGCTTTGGTCTATCGCATAACATTGCCAGATCCAATCTAGCCTTAACGTTGTCTTTTGTCTTATCAGAAATGTCTATAATTGTTGCTCAAAGAGCCTCGGCAACATTCTTTTTAGTGTGCATGACATCAATATTATATGAAAGTAAAAAGTCATCGAAGTAGGGGAGCCTCCATAAGCTCGACTTCTGAGTCCAGGCATGTTGCTCACCATATCCCACAAAATCACCTTCTTGTGCACCGACCTCGAGAGCATCTATTTGAGCACGAAGTGCGGCACCTGTCATCATCTGCGGTGCAGGCTCTGTAACTACGACACCTTTCATAAAGTTATTGATGTCTCGTCTGAATGGATGGTTAAGAGGGAGGAATTGTCGATGTTTGTCGAACGAAGAATACTTGCAACCCTTCTTCAACCAAATGAACTGCAGAGCTAGCTTGCATACTGGGCATGAGAACTTCTCGTGAATACACCAACCGCAGAATATCTTATACGCCGAGAAGTCATGCAGGGAGTAGTGGTACCAAACATGCATTTTAAAGTTCCTCTTTGTATCTCGGTCATAGGTCCACACCCCTTCCTCCCAAGCATGGAGCAAATCATCAATCACAGGCTCCATGAACACAGGTGTTCAAAAATTATCAACGACAAGAATATATTCTGTCGTTGAAAGAGGACGCCCGGGGATAAATTGAGAGTAATGACGAACACGGGCCAACAAGTATATGGGACAGCCATCATTCCATAAGGATTGAACCCATCTGTTGCCAGCGCAATACATACATTTCGAGCCTCTAAAGCTTTATCGCGATGAATCACATCAATATGGGTCCATGCTTCACCATCAGAAGGATGTACTAGCTTTTCAGAATTGTATCGACGTTCATTTTTATGCCACGTCATCTGTTTCGCAGATTTCTCGGTCATGTATAGCCGTTGGATCCTCAATATGAACGTAAGGTACCGCAAGATTTTCACGGGTACCGCGAGCTGCCTCTTATGACCATCACCAGAGTCTACCTCCAGGAACCTAGAGGATCCACACTTTGCACAGTATTTTGCTTCCGCGTGTTCTTTTCTAAATAAGATGCACCCCTTCGGACAAATATGTATCTGCTCATATGGTATTTTAAGTACACGAAGGATTTTTCGTGCCTCATACATGTTATTTGACAGAATGTGATCTTCAAGAAGCATGCTGCCAAAAACTGTCAACATAACATCGAACGCGTTTCGACTCAGGCTAAACTGAGACTTTACGGCCATTAGGCGTCCAATGGCATCCAGTTGAGAAACCTTTGTCCGACCGTGAAGGGGTTTCTGTGCCTCAGTCAACATGTCGTAATACGCCTTTGCGGTTGCATCTGGCTCCTCCTCCCTACCTCCTTCAACGAAATGTGCTTCATGATAGTCATTTAACATGTCTCCTACCCCGCCATCAGCATCATAATTCTCGACACGTTGTCTCACGACCTCGTCTCTCATACGATCGGATTCACCATGGTAGATCCACCGGGTGTAATCTACCGTAAATCTATTCTTGCAAAGATGTTTACCCATTACCACCTTTGTTTGTCGACGCATGTTAGCACATCTGCTGCAAGGACACCAAGTGACAAGCGCTCCTTTAACCTTGGAAAATGCTAGTTCTAGGAAAGCATCGGTCTTTTCAATCCATTCATCTGTCAACGAACCCTGATTTGAGCGTCTCGTGTACATCCATGCACGGTCGTCCATCCTCTTACATATTAGCGAGTGATATAAAAATCAATTGCATCTACACGATGTTTGTACTATCTAATAGGTGAAGATAGGTCCTAATCCCACCCGAGGATGCGTAGATGAGATTAGTTTCCATGCTCTACTTCTATTCGAGACAGAATTTCGGCAACACCTCTCTACTGTGACCAGAATACACGTCCTGCAAGTGAGATTGTGTATCCGGTCACAACGAGGTGATGCTAAAACTCTATCTCGAATAGGTGTAGACCATGAAAACTAACCCTATCTACGCATCCTTCAACTGTTCAAAAAACGTGGACAATTCGAAACTGATACGGTTATACATACGCAAAGATCTGCATATTTCTAACCGTATCTGTTTCGAACGGGAGACGTCTAACAAGGTTACATGATCTATGAATATGATACGATAAAAATGTCTTTTATGTCTCACCTTGTGTCCTGCAAAGTGACAAGCCTAAGACGATGCAATTAAGTCTCTCCTGCAAAAAAGAGGAGAATAATAGCTTCAATATTGAGCATATAATACACTGTCTTTCACAACTATTCCTCCCTTTCCACCACCACCACCACCTCGCTCGCGCCGTAGCGACCATAGCGTCTACCCACCACCACCATCACCACACTCGTCATGGCAACTACTACCACCACCACCACCACCACCTCGCTCGCGACATAGCAACTGTCACCACCACCACCTCGCCCCCGACATACCGACTACCATCACCACCTCGCTCGCGCCATGATGACTAGCACAACCACCACAACTTCGCTCGCGCCAACTACGTGTTCAACAACCGTAACATGAAAGAAAATTCACC